>BCJC01000003.1:0-265493 GCA_001600175.1 Erythrobasidium yunnanense
AACCCTCTGTAACCCTCTGTAAACCCTCTGCTTTCGCCGCGTCAAGGCATCTTGATGAGGATGTTACTGATGCATTAGATCGTCAATCCATCAAGAGTAATCGTCATTTTCTCGCAACGCGACCAGGCGCCGAAGTCAACGGCATTCCTTGCCTTTACGCCATCAAAATCGACCAAACTTTCGAGACAGACTTACAGAGGTGGATTTTCTGCTTCCATTGATAGTACTGACGATGGAATTCGGGCTAATCTCGACGAGCTACTGATATTCTTCCATCTCCTCTCGCTTCTGCATCTCCCGTCCCGAACTGACGTATCACATCTCATTCTACACTCCATTCGCAGCATCTCAGTATCATTCGCAAGCTTCTCGAACCGGATCCCGAAGAGCTATCACTTTCGGGCGATCCGGCATTCTCGGACCTCTGCAGCTGTTCAAAGTGAGTATTTCGGCCAATAGGCGCAAATGATATCGTGTACTGACGTATCTTCGTCTGTTACAATCAACAGCTAGCCCCAATTCTAGCTTCCAAGGCCGCGCAATTGCGCAGAAATTCCGTCAGTACGCAAAGGCATTACCTCGCGACAGCCAAGAACCGCATCTGGAACAATTCTACACATGACATGCACCATGCTACGAAGCCCCAAGCCACTCAAACAACATCGCAATTTTCGTGACATGGCCGGCCCTTCGAAAGTAGCTAAATTGCAGAAATCGAGCACTATCGCAACATAATCTACTTCTGGGACGTATCTGGAGGTACTGGTTCGACTCACAGCCCCAGCCGAAAGGATCACTACATACAGCGCCGTTATTTCTGTTCTTTTCCTACGCTACGCTCAAGACAGATGCACCAGCGCCCATTCCGCATCGAAGTCATGCTTTCCATCAAGGACAGTGATCATAAGTATGTCGATCGCGGCGAACAGACGCGATCCTGTACTTTCGCCCTTCTCAGTGTAAAGACAGCACAAATTCCAAAAAGTGCCCGAATTGAACCAAACTGCGTCTCATGTGACGCATATACATCTTATCTACTAATAATACTAATGCATTTCCCATTCCGAGCACCTTCCTCAGCCAACTTCTATCGGATTTCGGACACGGACGAAACGGTAGTGTGTAAGTGTAAGCTGCAGGACTGGCTCCATCTTTTATGTATCAAGCTGATGCGACTAGACATTCCAGCAAGGCCTCAGGCTCATAAGACGGAAGGAACACCTTGTTCCCTTTGCTGGGAGAAACCCTTCATCTACACACAATGCCGCTTCAATGCTACTCTCTCACCATATACCAAACAATTTGACACTCCTAATGAAGCTACTGGCGAGCTTATAAGCCAATCAGAAGCAATCAGGATTTTCGTGACATGGCCTCACGAAATTTCGACAAAAAATTTCGGAATCGATGAGATCGTTGAGCACCAACAACCTCAGGACCTCGCCAAAAGATTCCATACGACTCTCGAGACCAGATTCCTGCGCATGAACACACAGCGCCCGATTAGCTGATCTTTTCCAGCGTACCTCAGCAGTATCGACCATCCGCAATTTCTCCATGCCCGACATAGATTCAGCATGCCTAACAATGCCCAACACGAATCTTGGCAGCCCTATCTATCAAGGCACTGCGTTTTATGCATTAACAGCGCCTGAAGCTACTGGATCCCAGGACCACGCAATATCGTCAGCTGATGTAGGCAGATGCATCGGACTACTGTACAGAGCTTATGTCCAAGACTCATTTCCTTAATGTTAGCAAAGATGCCCGCAGCGAAATCCCAACAACCGCACCAGAAGGCGGAAGAATGCATTTCCAGTCAGTCCAACCACTAGCCCGACATCTTCATACCAGCAGATGACCGCATGAATCGCAAGCGCTGCCAAATTGCAGAAGAACAATCTTCCCCCAAGCATGCGCGATCAAGCTGCGTTAGATGCAAAAACGCACAAAGCTGCCTCATGCGCGAAACTGAGCGCTTTTAGTCCACTCAGGAAGCATAGACCAGGACACACTAAGCCAGCGGGAAGAATGCGCCCATGCTGTGCCCAAATTTACAATCTTTTCGACTGCTGCTCAGCGGCAGCCGCTTAATACGCTAGAGGAGCGAGTATTACTAACTCAGAATCCCCAACAATGACCATAACCACCGTCTTGAAGTCCCTGCTGATGAGACAGCAAACCAGGTTAGACTGAGCGATTAGCGTGCGCCAAGGCCAAAGTCATTCAGATACCCACGCATCCCGGTAATCTGCTCCAGGACAGCATAAGCCATTAGTATGTCATCCAAGCTGATCAATATTAGCATATCGTGTCACTGCAAAAAGTCCGAAAGCAGATAGAAGCCCCTGATTTCTAATAGGGCTGTCTCGTAGGTGTGACAAATGGTCAAGACAGGACGAGACTTTAGGTTCTTCAATGCCGATGAGCCAGAACTTGCTGCTGTACTGGTAGAACTCGGCCATAGCGAGCGCTCACAACCAGAGAGACAGATCAGCAGACTCGAATACCAGTCGGAGTAGCTGCAGTAGATGCAGAGAGGTGCATCGTGTTGTCGCAGACGCCATCTTCGAGTGTCTTGCCATAAGAAATCAGCTCCGAAGGCGATCACAGCCAAATGACAGAACGGCTTTCAGGGCACTGATCGAATAAGGCCAATATGGATGGATTGACAATCCAGCAAGATCTGCATAAGTCGTATGCCAGAAAAATGTCTGTACGCGCCAAAAAGCCCAAGTCGCCAAAATAGGGGCGGAGAAGAAGTGCTTGTATCTTGTAGGGATTATGGCTTTCGAGGGAAGCAATGAGCAGGTTGTTGATGCATTATCAGTCAAGCAATAAATGCCAGTCCAGCGAGACCAAGTTCGCGTGCGAAACAGGTCGTCTTCTTGAGCCTCTGCCGACTTGAAGTTCTCGACGTTCTACCTCCAATAGACACCCCAGCAAGACCTTCATGATGGATTCTTGCCCTTCTGCAGTCGTTTCAACGTCATCCGGATACCATCTTTTGGTCGTAAAGCAAGCTACGAGCAGATCTGTAAGAAGTCAGTTACGATGCCTGGAGGTAGCGCAGTCGGGGAAGAACAATTGGAGATGTAGGAATTGCTCATCAATCCATGCAGCTCGAATCCTGGCGCTAATTGACTGCATTCACAGGATCTAGCTTTCATGACGGTCTTTCAGCTTGGCGACGTTCAGCAAGTGCGCATCCACTCAGACTGGCCTCGGATGACGCTGAATATGTATTGTCTCAGCATCCATCAATCCTCGCATGCCTCACAGGCCGCCAACTATCGATCTCTCATATCTAGTCTTTGCCGGCGATCTTTAGGAAGTGCTAGCATAGAGCGGTATGCAGCAAGTAGGTTCTAACATACACAGATATTGCTTGATTGAGTGCTAATCCACACTCATAGTCTTCAGACCGTCGTTCGAGCAGGCCGTTGTTTGGGTCTCAACGACTCTGCCTTGGTCCATACTCCCACGACTTAACACTCTTCCACGAGCACGGTCCAGCTTCCGCTCGCTCATCAACATGACTGGACACGCATTCCATCCACGGACGAGTATCACCGAGCGAAAGAGGCTGCATCCCATCGATAGACGAACTGGCAGTAGGATAGTGCGGTATTAGCAAGGCATCGGGCGGGCGCGCCTCGAATACGCTCAAATATGTATGCACTGCCCTTCCAGCAACACCGCTGCGTTGCCGAGCTATGCTGACATCTCCTTACAGACTTTTTCTGTCATCGAGCTCCGCGCGTTCCTTAGAGGGTCATACGAACAAGACAAGACGGAACATCAAGGTCAATATGGATGGAAGGGACGTCAAGCCATATTGGAGGTATGGAGAAGCTGGCGCCGACAGTGCTTCAGGTAGAAAAGCCATGGCCTGTTTTCCTGTGAGTAGGCAAGTTCTTCGACTCGCTCTCTATCAATAGCTAAGGGATATCGTACTGGCTGTATTCTCTATGCAGCAATACTGGTCATCACCAAAAGCCGGCATACAGCTTGTGCAGCTAGCTAGGCTCGTCTAACAGTGAGGCACCCCTTCTGTTTTTCAGTCACAGTGAACTTGCTCAGCGAAGCAGCTGGCACATCTCGATGTTGCTTGGCAGCATCTAACATCCTGGAAAGGCTCGTTGTGCCAATCTATGGCTCATTCGCTTCAAGCTAGTACTCGCACCCCGCTGGCACAGGTGCGTTGCATACAAAAGAGACGCTCGGATATTTGGAGATGTAAGTAGATACTACTTACTCTATATATTCTGAGTCCTGGCGCCGACTGACTGCATTTACAGGATTTATTCTACATAACGGTTTTCAAGCTCGGCGACCTTCAGCAAGTGCGCAACACCTCAGACTGGCCTCGGATGACACTGAATATGTATTGTCGCAGTATCAATCCATCCTCGCATACATCACAGCCCGAGAACTATTGATCCCTCCTATCTAGTCTTCGCGGGCGATCTTGGGGAAGAGCTACCATGAAGCGATGTGCTGCAAGTAGGTTCTAGCATACACAGATCTTGCTGGACTGAGTGCTAATCCACTCTCAATATCTTCAGACAGTTATTCGAGCAAGGCATTGTTTGATCTCGACGGTTCCGCCTGACCTATACTCCCACGACTCTACCCTCTTCCACGAGCACGGCCTAGCTTCCTCTCCCTTACCAATATGACTGGACACACCATCCATCCACGCACGAGCGACAACGAGCGAGAGAGGCTGCATCTCTTCGATAGACGAACTGGCAGTAGGATAGTACGGTATTAGCAAGGCATCCGGCGGGCGCACCTCGAATACGTTCAAACATGTATGCATTGCTCTTCCAGCAACAACGCTGCGATGTCGAGCTATGCTGACATCTCTCTACAGACTTTCTCTATCATGGATCTCCGGGCATTCTTCAGCAAGTTATACGAGCAAGTCACGACAAGAACCCGCTCTATCTTCAAGATCAACTTGGATGGAACGACAGTCAAGCCATTCTGGTGGTATAGAGAAGCTGGCGCCGACACAGCTTGAGGCAGGAAAGACTTGGGCTTTTTTTTGCTGTGAGTTGGCATTTCCTTCAAATGGCTTTCTATCAATAGCTCAGGGCTTCCATACTGACTGGATATCCTATGCAGCAATACTGGTCATCATCAAAGACCTGTCTGTAGCTCGTGCGGCTACCTAGGCTCGGTTAAGGGTGAGACGCCCCTTTTGTTTTCCATAGCGAAGACTTGTTCAGCAAAGCAGCTGACACTTCTCTGTGTTCCTTGACAGGGTCTATCATACTGGCAAGACTTGTTAAGCCAGTCTCGCGCTCGTTCTCTTCATACTACGTCTGGCGTCCTGCTGGCATATGTGCGTTTCATACAGGATAGACGTGCGAAATTAGCGGAACAGAGGCTGACTAGTGCTTGGTCCATCCAGCTATCATCTCATCCATCAAAGCCAGCAATTTCCTCTGTTGCCTTTTCGCTGCAGGCCAAGTTCGTCCGCACTTCGAGAGCAAGTCAGCTTCTTCGGCGCACATGGTCCTGGCAGCATCCTCAGAGCAATTATGGCTCATCACCAGCCATATGCAGCGTCATCAAATTTGCAGAACGCGCAATTTGCGCCATATAGCCTTTGCGGAAAATTGAGCTGGATATGTCGAGGTAGGCAGCTTTTAAGCAGTCATGCATACTCTGACCATGTACTAATGCTGTTTCATGTGCATTTCGATCCCGTCAAGCTATCCTACACATACGTAGGTTGCCCCTACTGCCCGGAAGTACTGAAGGAGGCCAATACTGACGGCCTTCTTGCTTCTTCCAGCTTCTTCTATCCGATGATCGACTGTATGGACAGCCCGCACGCCGTTTCCCTTCATCGCTGGCCTTCTTCAGCAAAAGAGGCTGATTCTGCCTCAAGCCGATAACACCTTTCCCGCCGACTTCTTCACCGCCTCAACATCAATATCAGCCGTCAAGAATGCATATAAGATAGAAGAGCAGCCGAAGGAGAAGGAAGCCTCTTCAAGGAAGAGACAATGAGGGACTTCAGTAGGAAGACATAGGCTTTCAGGCCTGATATGAAGCTAGGTATGTCTTTACATACCATCAAGCAACCACTATGTAAGGGCAAGCTGATCTGATTCATTCCCTTCTGTCCACAGCTATTCTTCGCGCCGACCGCCCATCTTCAAGTTCTACCTCAAGCTTTCGCCGAATGATTGATCGGAGGAGACAGACATGGATGGAAAGGCTGTCAAGCCAAATCGAGCTTGAGGAGAAATCAGCCGGATGTATACAGAAGGAGATAGCTTGTTGGCGCTTTTAGCGGGCAGACCTGTAGCTCGAAAGCAATGCAGCTGTTCGCGTCAGACATGTTCTGCCATTGCTAGATCGATAATAGAGCAACTACTGACTCCGAATTCGCAGCCCAAGAATGCAGAGCGAGCTGTGACATCAAGAGAGTCGGGCAGATCTCCAGATCAGTTCGCAGACGTTGCTCGGTGCCGCGAACAAAGCCTCGAAGGGTGTCCACGTCGACAACACATGGATAGCCATAATGCATTTGAGCACAACAACGAGATTTGCGAACCAACCTTGCTACATGTCATGACGACGAAGACCCCTTCATCACCACCGCCATAAGCTTTCCAACATCCTCCAGCGAAAACTGTCTCCCTTCCGCATCTGCCAGCTTCTTCTTCAATTCCGCATTCTCAGCTTCTAGCTCTTCCACTCGTAGTTTCAACTCGCCCTCCTTCTCCTTTGCCCTTTCACGATGTGCTTTACTAGAGTCTGCATTACGTTGTCGTCGAATAGCGGCTTTAGATCCAGGAGAAAGAGGAGGAACTTTCGCTCGTTTGGCTTTAGGCTCGTCCTTATTGCGCTTCGACGGTGGAGGTGGTGTCCCTTCTGCCTTGCGCTTCGGTAATGTAGGCTCAGGAGGAAGCGGCGGAAGTTCCTGTCCAAATTGTAGCAGAAAGTCCTCCAAATTATCATCATCCTCAGGCAGCACGAAATCTTCATCATCTGTCTCGTCTTCTGAAGGAAACTCAAAGTAGTTGTCCATAGCAAGCATAGATGCGAGCTCCTCTTCAGGCGGTGGATGAGGTACGCGTCCGCTACGAGTAGGCGGAAGAGCGGTAGAAGTGGATGCGAAGGTAGAGCCATAGGCAGGGAATGCATTGACAAGGATATCTTCAAAGTTGTGCGAAGGTGACGAGGATGCTACGGATGTACTGGCAGGGGTATCATCGTTCCCGGATGCCATCATGGAGGCGCCCTGGCCTGGCTGCTGCAGTCGTCAGTTGGTGCACAGGAACACAGTGCTTGCGACGCACCCGCTGCATGCAATCCCAGTCTCAGGCGTTTCGCTTATCGATAGGAATGCAAGCGTGTAAACAAGGTGGCGGCAATCTATCAAGGGCGAAGAACAACGCTAGAGTACCGGATACAGGAAGGGATGCAGATGCTCAGACGCAATAGTACACGTTCGAACGCCAAAACGAGAAAGAAAGGCCATCAACCCTTGACTGCAGAAACCAAATCAGCGAAAGCCGAGCACAAAGAATAATGCACTCACTCCTGTTCAAGTAGCTTGTATTCATGACAATCTTGTCATCCAGAGTATCCACCTTTCCGCTAATCTTGTCCAGATGCTTGTTTTGCGAATCAATTTCTTTGCCTGCAGTTGTAGCGAGGATCTTGAGTCGACCAGTTATAGCTGCAATCTCATCCAAGTTACTGTCCAGTTCCTGCTCAATCTCGTCGTCCGAGTTGGTCGCTTCAAACTGATATCGTCCTCCTTGCTCCCACTTGGCTCGACCTGTTGGCTGCTCTGCCTTACTCTTGCCAAATCTGTTGCTACGCTCTGCCTCCTTGAAGCCTTGCTCTACGCGCACCCGAGAATCGTACGCCTGCTTGCGGGCATCCTCTCTATCGTTCTTCTCTTCGATATGACGAGCAAGTAATCTAGCTTCTTCGGCATCTCGCTTAGCTTGCTTGTTGAAAGTCATGTTAGGCCTAAAAGCAAATGTCAGTCGCATTTCTCCGGAGACAACAAACCGGACCCACTTGAAGATGCTCTGATTCAGCCTGCGAATCTCCTTGGCGCCATCAGCAGCTCTCGAGTTGTAGCTCTTGGCCTTATCAAGCGATAGTTCGGTGTTGGCCAGGCGGTCTGCAGCGAACCATCAGCGCTGCCTGCTAACTTCGTCGAAAGCCTTACCAGTCTGCTCGCCCAAACGGTTCAATGTATTCGAAGCAGTCTCTTCAGCCTCTCTAGCTGTTCTTATGGCATTGCGAGTGGTAGATAGGGATTCTTGCTTGGTGAAGCGGATCTGTTGCTTGATGGCCTCGCTATCATGGATGTCAGCATTGCACAGATTAGCGAGAGCGACAGCACTCACACCTCATCATCCTCCTCAGTAGCCTGATCCTGTTGTCCGCCCTCTCTACCTTGCCCCTCATCATCGTCATCTGCCCATTCTGGCCGAGGACCTCCAGAAGGGACCGACGAAGCTGCAGATCCAGCAGGTCCACGTCGAGAAGTACTGTCGAAGCTTGATCCAGTCTGTGTTGCTGGCGCCCTCGCTCCCTTGAACAGCTCTGCCCTGCTGTCGCCTTGCGGGGCGTAGCCGTAACCAGATCCTGGCTGCTGTTGTTGCTGCTGAGGCTGGCCGTAGTTCCCATAATTGCCATAGCTGCCAGAAGTGCTCTGAGGGTTGTAGCTGGCCGCCTCTCGTCCATACTTGCGGTCCCTAACTTCGGTCATCGGATTGCCGTGCTTGTCCAGTCCACCTGGCTTGGGAACACCGCCAGTCGCACTGTTGCTGCGACCATAGTCTGGACGAGCAGGCTCAGGTATCAATGTTTGCTCCTTCTTCTTGCTGAACAGGCCCATGTCGGTAGTTGGGAGTGACGAGACCTGATAAAGGGCAAGGAGGCCGGTTTAGGGCCAACAAAGAATACAGGCGAAGAAGCATTCAATGCATTTCTAGTACGATGACAGTATCTAATGTGATTGTGCAGTATAGCATGCGGTCGTGTCCAGTCTCCTACTTAGTACCTCTCACATGAAGCGTTCGGCGCCTATCTCCTCTCCAAAATCGTACATCGTGATCTTCTGGTCGTGCGAGCAGCTGACAATCCTGGAGACATCCATTGCGACATCGAAGACGAGACTAGGCGCAAGAGGAAAGATTAGCAGACCATATGATTTCAGCAAAAGCGCCGACCCACCTTGAATGACTACCCTTGAATGTCATCTTTAGGTTACCGGACTCAAGATCCCAGATACGAGTACTAGATGCGCAGTCAGCGACCTCTCCATTCCGGTTGCAGTCCAAACTCACGTCTTATCGTAGCTGCCCGTAAAGATACGCTTGCGAATCGGATCAAATACCATTGTTCGAACCAGATCCTTGTGCCCTTTCAGAATCTTGAGGCATGCGCCAGTATTAGGATCCCAGACACGAATGGTCTTGTCATTCGAGCCGGTGATGATCACCTCGCCGTTGTATCTGAGCATCTTGGTCAGCATGTAAGTCTCACATCCGCATGGTTACACTCACTGAACGCATGCCAAGCCACGCTCATGCCCCTTGAACACTCTGACTAGCTGTCCAGTCTCGATATTCCAGAGTTTAGCTTGTGAATCTCCGCTCGCGCTGACAATGATATCCCCGATAACTTGAATAGCGTTTACGGGTCCGCGATGACCTTGCAACGATCTGTACGGCTCCAAAGTATCGCGCTTCCAGACCCTAATGCTCGTATCTTTCGAGCAAGAAGCGATGTACTGATCCGTCATCTGAATATCGAGCACTCCGCCAGTATGGCCGATGAACTCGTGTTGAACAGACCAATCCTTCATGTCCCAGTAGAAGAACTCGCCGTTGGATGCACCTGTTGCCATGATATCACCGCTACAATCGATATTAGCCATGATCACCCAATCTTATGCTGCAGACGCACTCAAGGCAGATTGCTAGTACACTAGCTCCGTGTTGTTGAAAGGTTTGTCTGACCACGCCCTTTTGGATATCCCAGACCCTGCGAATGGATTAGATTGTGGACAGGCTCAGCATATGGCGGTCTCACTTGATAGAGGTATCACGCTGCACCATGTGTCAGCAAGTCCACAGCTAAGAATGAAGAGTGAGTACTTACAGAGCCCGAGACCAGCATGTTTCCCCGCAAAGCTACGCAGTATACCGAATCCTAATACAGACGAAATCAGACAGCTCCGTTAATACTTGACTAGATAGCTCACTGTATGCCCTCTAAGGGTCCTCTTCACGAAGCGTCCTTCCTCCCATCTACGCTCCAATTCCAGTCTGTCTCGGTACAAAGCTCGCCAGTCTAGCACAATCGAGGAAGCAGGAGATGGGTCCATAGACGGCTGGGATACCGGATCGAATGGTGACAGAGTATTTGTGCTGGCTCTTCTATTATGTACGCTGAGCCTAGAAGGTGTGAGAGAGCTGAAGGAGGTATCTGCGAGTCCGTGTTCTTCGCCTTCTGCAAGCTCGTGTAATAGGGACTGATTCTCCACAGAAGACTGATTGATTGCACTTGTGGTGTTTCTACGAGATACTCTTGCGATCGAATTGCGGCGAGGTGTACTTGGAGGAGCATAAAATGAAGAAGGACTTTGACCAGCAGCAGTGCTAGCTCGCACTCTGGAAGGTGTAGAGGTGCCCGCGCCTTGAGGATTAGGATCGCTGTCACGACTAGCTGCGAGTCGTGAAGTAGGAGAACCACCGCTAGATCGCGAGAGAATGGCCAAGTAGCCCATTTCGCTGACGAGATCTCCAAGCCTTCGACCAATTCTTGCAGCTATACCTCCTTCGCTTGTGGTAGTGTTTGCTCTTCTATGGCGGTTTGGAGTGGTATAGGCCAAGTTGCTGAGGGGAGGGGATGCTCGAAGGGCGGTCGCACTGTTCAGGTATTCCGGCTTGACCTGCCAGCCGTCGTTGCGATAGAAGTGGTCCCTCCATACGCTGGGATCTGTGGCAGGTATGCGCATTAGCATTATCCAGGTCGGTTCAGATAAGCTACGTACCAGAACAGATTGTGTACCAAGATCTCGAGACCTGGCTTGCGTAACCCAGCGTCTCGATGTCGGCAAACAGTAGCACATAAAGGCTGATCTCAAGCGGTAAGGAGCTGATGAAGTCTGTTGAGATAGCGTCGGAGATGCGTCAGTGGGTGCATCATGAAAGGGGTTTGACGATGTTTCGTGTGGATAGCGCCGGGTACATCAATACGCACCAACTTTGCCAGTAGTATCAGACATGCTAATACCCTCGTCCAGCACTGGATCCTCGTCAGGTTCGGGCAGCGCGTCCAAGCTGTCAACAGGGCTGCCGCTGCCATCTTCAGGATCCAAGACATCAGGATGCGCGAGCTTCTTCTTTGACGGAGTTGATTCCTTGTCTGTCATCTTCTGCTTCTTGCGAGACGTTCCAACCCACGCGGGCATCAGACCCCAAGTGCTGCTGCTGCTGCCGGCTCGCCGTGTTGGCGATGATGGGGGATCATTCAAGGATGTTTTATCAGCCTCAGTGACTGATGTTGCTGGAACGCCGGGTACGTCCTGCTGGACGAAGGCCATCGTCGGCAAAAACAGTGCGTCAAAGGCGAAGCAGCAAGCGGGCAGAAGTCAGCGGAAGAGGCAGAAATCGCTGTCATCTGTTGCAGAAGTGTATACACCGTTACATGTCTGTAGCTACAAAGCCAACTTGCTTACTCTTGGCCAAGCTTCCCGTGACTATCTTGTCTCTCGACCACGCGACGCTGTTCCTCTCTCCTCTCAGGCAGACGTCGACTACTCAGTACTGGGCTGTGTCTTGTCCATGTCCTCTGTCCCGTCCTTCTCCTCCTTTCCCGTCTTCGACTCATTCCCTGCAACAACCCCGTCATCATCCAGCAGCAGGGAGAACAAGGGCAAAGGCAGAAGCAGAGAGCAGCACTCGGAAGATGACGAGGCGCGTGAAGCAAGGAAGCGAGCCAAGAGGGAGAAAGAGGAGGGTAAGGAAGAACGCAGAGGCAGACGAAAGGACAGACACGATGACAGGGAAGAGCATGGCAGACCGGCAACGTCGAAGCGACTTGAATACTACAACACGCCCGACTTAACTTCTGGGGAGATAGCTATCCTGAAAGCGAAGAGCACCAACCAAGAACCAGGCGAAAGCAGCAATACTCCCGACTACAAGCTGTTCGCACTCGATAGAAAAGGCGACCAAGATGTAAGACGCTACGGCAAGCCTTACAAGGGCTCAATACCTACTTATAGACGCTTTGGATGTGAGTGAATACTAAATTGCTCTTGAATAATGCTGACTCCTCGCAGACGGCCATGTCGTCGGACTCGAGGGAGAGTACAAGATAACCAAAGACACTGCATATACGGGGGAGGGGTTCACAGTCATTGCTGGAAGAGATTATACTCAGGTACGGTAAAGACAGAGATGCCCGAAGGTATGAAATGAGCTGAATCCTTGACTATAGGCACCTCGACTTGCAGACCGTAAAGCCCAGTCTCGCATAATGGATAGACACTACAAGAGGATAACTCTTACCTCTATCAAGCCCGAAGATAGGCTGGCAGCTGGCCTCCTCCAGACTGATGACGACTTCGTTCCCTTTGCCAAAGAAGTGTCAAAGCAAGAGCGCCTGGACCGCTTGGAGCATGAACATGGACAGGACTATCGATCAGTCGCGGGAATGATCACTTCGGCAGACAGCTCGGATGAGGACGCTTTGGAACAGGAGGAAGAGGGAGGCGAGAGTTATGATGAATACCTCAAGCGAAAGAATCGGGAATTCGAACAGCACTTGCGACAGTCGCCTTCAGATGTCACAGCATGGCTCAGGCTTGTTAAGTTCCAAGATGAAGTCTACAGCTCCATCTCACCAGATGTGTCTCGTTCAAGGCGTCGAGCCGCACTGTCAAGCACGGAGAAGCGGTCACTATGCGAAGTCAAGCTAGCAATCATCGAACGGGCCATGTCGTATCCTGGCAACGCCGACTCTGTCGAGTTGACTCTAGCTATGCTGAAGCAAGGAGGAGAGATATGGGATACAAGCGAGCTCATGAAGCGATGGCAAGCAGCTCTTCGAAACAAGCCGGAAGAAATGAAACTCTGGCTGGCCTATCTCACCTTTCGGCAGACGAGGGCAAGCGTCTTTTCAGTTCAAGAGATTGTGGATGTATACTCGGACTGCCTGATGCGGCTCGGCAAGTCTGCAAGAAAGGCAGCTTTAAGTAGTCAAGGTGAGACTTTGCACGTTGATCCGCAGCTGTAGCTGATGGTGTGCGTCGTGGTTAGCTCGCCAATCGCTCGAAGAGATCTGCCTCTACCTTTTCCTCCGAGCATGTCTCATGTTACGTCAGGCAGGTCGGTCTCATCTCATTCCTTGAAAGAAATGTTCGCAGTAATTGAACGGCTTGCAATCACAGGTTATGCCGAACGCGCTTTGGCAGCTTTCCAGGCCATCATTGAGCTCAACTTCTACCTTCCTGACCGCTACAATGCCGATGTACATTCCAACGAGAAAACCCAGTCAGAAGCTCTCAATGATCTTGAATCGTTCTGGGACCTAGAAGCCCCAAGATTTGGCGAAGATGGGTCCGTCGGATGGCGCAACACAAGCGACAGCGCAGAGCCTCTCGCGAGTCTCAGTATAGCCACCAAAGACACACTATCATCAAGCGAAGATCCATTTGTGATGTGGGGAGCGGAGGAGACACAGAATGCAGCATCCTACACCCGACCTTTGCGGACGACTGACTCTGACCCACGGGCTGAAAACGATCCTTTCGCAACAGTTCTCTTCTCCGACGTGCGACCTCTGCTCTTCAGTATCTCTGGTCGCGATTCGAGATACCAGCTCATCTACTCCTTCCTCTTCTTCCTGGGCCTGCCCGTCATACCGCCGGACACTTCAACTACTACCTCTTTATCTAGCGATACCTTCTTACACTCAGACGACTTCTCTCATCAGTCCAAGCGGCAAGCATTCTGGCCAACCCAAAGTACCGAGAGCTTCCTGCATGGACTTCTGCCTTTCGAGACTATAGGCGGCGAGCCTATGGAGCCAGTCAGGACAGGTGGCATCAAAACACCTTTCGAGCCTCCTTTTAGGAAGTTCCCGCTGTCTCCTGATCTACTTTTTAGCGGGTCACCCAAGTGGTTTTCTCTCCTGGATCAGAAAGACTACCTGGCTGAACTGGATCTTCCGCTTATAAGGTGCGTAACTCGTACGGAGTCTGGAGCAGAGCGTGATACTGAGATGATCTACAGAAATGTTCTGGCTCAAGCAAGGACTGTACTCAAGGATAGCTTCCTGACCCTGGCTTACTTCTCGCTTGAAGCGTCGTTGAACCCGAAGAAGTAAGTCCTACTTACTTTGTGTCTACAAAGCAAGCTGATCCGACCTCGTCGCTAAGTGCCGTCAAGATCGCAAAGCGTATTCTGAAGGATGACAGCAAGAACCTGCTTCATTGGGACGCGTATGCTCGCATAGAACGCAGTATCGGCAATCTACCTGCAGCGCGATCTGTCTATATGAACGCCCTCGTTCTGTCTCAAGACTTTACAGAGCGAGAGCGCATGGACACACCTCTGCTCTGGCGAGCTTGGGCAGAAATGGAGTGGGAAGCCGGCAGACCGGCATGTGCGCTGCAAGTGCTCTTGGCTAGCTCGAGTGACAAGATCGACCGAGTGCTGCTCGGTAAGCCCATACTTTCCTATAGCCTTCACCGCTGACCAGCTGCACAGATCAAATCGCATCTCCTGCAGATGCCTCTACGCCTTCGCCAGTACAGCTTATTCGCGCGCGTCAATACTATACTCGACAACTTGAATTAGCCAATTCGGAAGACTCCCCTCAATCGCTCTTTCGGCATCGAATTAGCATTACCTTCTGTTTGGCTCTCCTGCAGTATCTGTCCAGCGGTCTCGATGCAGCCAACGCAGTGATGAACTCTCAAACCAAGCACCTGCGGTCTGAAGGCAAGCAATCTGCTGAAGAAGAGGAGGCTCTAGCACTACAAGCCAAAATCATCTTCCGACATACGCAGACCAGGACGGCGTTCCGGCCAGGTGTGCTGCGACAGCATCTGGAGTCTGCCCTATCGCACTTCCCGAATAACTCGATTTTTCTGTCGATGTTCCTCTTCAACGAGATGCGCACTCGCATAGAAGGCCGAGTCAAGAAGGTCTTGAACGCTATTGTACTAGACAAGGCCTCTGGAACTACAGAGTCTTGGCTGTTTGCTATCTACTCCGAACTGCACATGAATGGACGGAACTTCAATGCACAAGCCGTAAGAGCACTCTTTGAGCGCGCTATCGAAAGCGAAAGGTACGTTCGAGAGGTTCCGCCATGAATTCACAATTTGACTGCTGGAGTGCAGCACCTCGTCTTCGGTCAGTATATGGTCGCTGTACATCGACTATGAGCTTCGCCAAAACCAGCCGGCTCGAGCCAAAGGACTGCTTCAACGAGCTTTAGTTCAATGTCCTTGGGCTAGATGTGCGTATCGTGAAGTCATTACTCAAGAGTCATTGCTGACACCTCCTCTAGCGCTGTACTTGATGGCTTTCTCTGCCAAATTCAGACCGGCATACCGGTCGGCCGAGCTTAAGGCAATACATAAACTGATGCTGGAGAAGGGCGTTCGCCTATACACTGACCTGGAAGAGCTGATACAAGACTACAATAGTGACGTTAGTGACGAGGAGGATGCAGAGGAAGAAGCTACAGTAGACGCATTGTATGCTCAGAGGCAAGCTGCAGAGCGCCTGAAGCTGCTGCCTATGTAGATAGAGTAGCATGCAGTCATAGATCGCCGAGTCGATAATATTAAGCGTAGGCTTCGATATGCCTTACCACCTGACTCCAGCCAAATTGCCCTCTTGTCACCGGCCGACACTCACCTCGCAATGGGCGACCTCAATACCTGGACAGGAGATCAGCTACTCAATCTCTTAGGAGCGAGCGACTCTGCGCTGGTCGGTTACTTCACGACGCTGTCGAGCAAAGCGAAGAATGCAGGATCCTTGTACAATTCGCTAGTCGCAAATGGTCTGCCTGAGAACGGTCAAGCGCAGAAGTTCGCAGAAGAGCTGTACAAGAAGACTCCACGTACATCTGCCGGCTCGAATGCAACTGGAGCAGCTGCGCGCGAGAAGAAGCTGAAAGACGAGCGAGCTAAGGAGGAACAAAGGAAGAAGGAATTGGGCAGCCAGAAGTTCTCTTTGATGCTGGATGATGATGGAGGCAGCGCTATCAACGGCAACGCAATTGCTTCGAGCTCGAAAGCAAGCACAAGCTCGGCAAAGAAAGACAAGTCATCGAAATCCTCGACTGCACGCAAACGAGCTGCTGGCACAGAGCAAGACTGGGAAGCAGAAACACAGTCTGACGACAGAGGAAGCTCAAAGAGGCGCCGGAGTGCCTCTCCCGCAAGGTCTGCAGATGGCTCAATACCGGACGATGAAACGCCTGAAGAGTATGCAGCAAGGAAGGAGAAGGAACGTCTGCGCGACTTACAAGAAAGAGATGAGTTTGACAAGCGTATGAAGGCGCGAGACAAGGACAAGGGCAAGAAGAATATTGTCGAAGACCGCACCGTCACATCCGAACAACGAGCACGCAGATTACTTCAAGAAGATGCTGAGAAAGCTGCAGCTGCGATGCCAAACCTGAGAGACTACTCAAGACAGGAATACCTCAAGAAGCGCGAACAGCAACGGATAGACTTGCTTAGGCTGGAGATTCAAGACTTTGAGCGAGATACGCGCGGCCAGAAGCTGACAAAGCGAGAGCTCAAGGAACTGGAGAGCAAGAAGGAGATCCTGCGCCTGACGGAGGAGCGCCTACGGATAGACGATGGGTATGATGGATACATGATGCCGGAGGATTACTTGACAGAGAAAGGCAAACTGGACGCCCGCAAGAAGAAGGAGGTGCTATATAAGCGCTACGAGGACAACAAGAGAGATCGGGATACCGACCAATTCGTTACGGATATCGATAGGTGCGTGCCAACAAGCCCCGCGCTTGGACTTTTGCTGATCCTGACTTCCTATAGACACGAGCAACTACAAACATCGAGCGCGATACTACAGACAGGTGCTCTCGATCGCTTACCGGCAGAGAACGAAGAAGACTATGAATACGTTTTCGACGACACCGCGCACATAGCTTTCGAGGTCTCGGACAAGATTGGCGGTAATCTGACGCAAGAGGATCTCGCACTACAAGCACAAATCGACGCAGCCGAACAACGAGTAAAGAGCATTGACCAGGTCCGCAAGTCTCTGCCGGTGTACGAATGGCGAGAACAGCTATTGCAAGCTATTGAGGACTTCCAAGTTCTCATCATAGTAGGAGAGACAGGATCAGGAAAGACAACCCAGCTGCCGCAGTTCTTACATGAAGCCGGCTACACGAAAGGAGGACAGAAGATCGGATGTACGCAGCCGCGAAGAGTAGCAGCAATGTCCGTTGCAGCAAGAGTAGCTGAAGAAATGGGAGTCCGGCTGGGGAAAGAAGTCGGATACTCAATCCGTTTCGAAGACTGCACGAGCGACAAGACAGTTATCAAGTACATGACCGATGGAATGCTTCTGCGAGAGTTCATGACGGAACCAGATTTGGCTGGATACAATGCTATGATCATCGACGAAGCGCACGAAAGAACACTCAGTACAGATATCCTGCTCGGATTGGTCAAAGATATCGCCCGCTTCAGGCCAGACTTCCGCCTTCTCATCTCTTCGGCTACCATCAACGCCGAAAAGTTCTCTGAGCACTTCGACGGAGCGCCCATTTTCAATATTCCGGGACGTATGTATCCTGTCGACATCCATTACACGCCTCAACCCGAAGCAAACTATCTCCACGCAGCCATCACAACGGTCTTCCAAATCCATACTTCGCAGCCGAAAGGCGATATCTTAGTATTCTTGACTGGTCAAGATGAGATCGATGCGGCAGAAGAAAGTATCACCGAGACTTCCAGAGCTCTGGGCAATAAGGTAGCGGAACTTATCGTCTGCCCCATCTACGCAAATCTACCTACCGAGTTGCAGGCCAAGATCTTCGAGCCTACACCTCCCGGTGCACGCAAAGTAGTTCTCGCTACCAACATAGCCGAAACCAGTATCACAATTGACGGAGTAGTCTATGTTATCGATCCCGGCTTTGTCAAGCAAAATTCGTACAACCCAAGAACAAGCATGGAGTCATTGGTCGTTGTTCCGGTGAGTAAGCTTACACAAAGCAGCCAGGACGTGTCTGACCTCCGTATCTGTTAGTGCTCCCGAGCTGCTGCTGGACAACGTGCTGGAAGAGCTGGTCGTGTCGGACCAGGCAAGACTTTCCGCTTATACACGAAGGGTGCATACATGAATGAGCTGGAGGAAGATACAGTTCCCGAAATTCAGCGGACAAACCTAGGCTCGGCGATTCTTCTGCTGAAATCGCTGGGTATCAACGACTTGCTGGCTTTTGAATTCATCGATACTCCGCCTGAAGAGACTCTTCGGCGCAGTTTGGAACTGCTCTATGCTTTGGGAGCCCTGAATGACCGGGGAGAGCTTACCAAGCTCGGTAGACGGATGTCAGAATTCGTAAGTCCTGCTTTATCGCACTTTGTCTTTCTGTATGCTGACACTTTCCACCTAGCCTATGGACCCACGTCTCTCCAAAGCCATCATCGCAAGCGAGCAATACAAGTGCACGGAGGAGGTCCTGACCATCGTCTCCATGCTGCAAGAGTCTGGATCGCTCTTCTTCCGGCCAAAAGACAAGCGTATTCAAGCCAATCAAGCACATCAGAACTTTGTTCGGCCTGGAGGTGATCACTTCACCCTGCTCAACGTGTTCAACGAATGGGTGGAGACTGGCTTCTCCATCTCCTGGTCGTACGAGAACTTTGTGCAGATCAAGTCTCTTAACAGAGTTCGCGATGTCCGCGATCAGCTCTCGTCGCTTTGCGAAAGAGTCGAGATCGTGCCGGAAAGTAACGTGGACAGTAGCGACATTATCCCGATACAGAAGGCTATTCTGGCAGGATACTTCTACAATTGTGGTCAGCTCAGTCGATCTGGCGACAGCTACAAAACGTTCAAGACCAACCAAACCATTTTCATCCATCCCTCCTCTTCCCTCTTCAATACGCAGCCGCCAGTGCGGTATATCAACTTCTACGAGCTTGTGCTCACTACGAAAGAGTATGCAAGATCAGTGATGGAGTTCAGGCCAGACTGGCTGCTGCAGGTGGCTCCGCACGCCTTCAATAAGAAGGACATTCAAGATGATACGGCGCGTAAGATGCCGAAGCAGGTGAAGCAGTAATATGATTGCTGTACAATAGTCGTACATCACTGTTGTCATGCGTGTTCTCGTGCTCTTCAAGACGGACGCCTCGTCTCGCAGCGGCTGGCCTGACCTCACAGCTTGCTCGCTGGGATACCGGCCTCGTTGATGAAGACAGCTGCAGCACCCATTCCCGAGCCCACGCAATAAAAAAGGCGGGGAACCAGATGTCAGCCTTAATCGAGTGTACTGACGGCAAATCGCTAACCATTGTTGTCACCAGGACCTGCTCATTGCGGCGAGCTAGTTCGGAAAGTCCGGTAGCAACTGTACATACTGTCAACCACTGTTTTACAGACTTGAGCTAGTTCACATTACCTTGTCGCACTCCTGTAGCGCCCAGAGGATGCCCTAATGCGATAGCGCCTCCATTCACGCTAGAGACATCTCAGTAAAGGTAACAGGAAGAAGAAAGATGTAACCTCACTTCACTTTCTCAAGATCAATACCGAGCTCCTCCACGCAGTAGACGTACATTGTCGAGAAGGCCTCGTTGATCTCCCAAAGATCAACCTGGTCTTTCGTAAGGCCGACCTTCTGCAGTACCTTGGGCACAGCTACAGCAGGTCCGATACCCATGTACTTAGGTGTGACTCCGACTACAGAAGTAGCCAGATGACGGGCCAAAGGTTTGAGACCGAGCTCTTCTGCTTTCCGCCTTGTCATGATGAAGGCAGCGGCAGCACCGTCTGTAACTTGACTAGAGTTTCCTCCAGTGCTCAATTCACCCCATTGAGGGAATGCCGGCCTAGCTTTATTGAGCGCCTCAATCGTAGTTCCCATCCTCATGCCGTCGTCCTTCTCTACCAGCATTTCGGTCTTCTCGCCAGTCTCGGCGTTAATTTGTGTCGCTTTCACTGGAAGAATCTCTTGCAGGAACTTGCCGGACTTCGTTGCCTGTTCTGCACGCTGGTGAGATCGCAGTGCATACTCATCCATCTTGGCTCTCGCGATCTTGAAGTCCCGGCCGACGTTTTCTGATGTCCACCCCATTGGCTGAAGACACGGTCAGCCTGATCTAGGACAATATTGCAGGAGTATACCTCGGCGCAATCCTTTGATGCTGCATTGGCTAGAACAGCTTCCGATTTGAAGACAGGTGTTGGACGGGGACTATCACAAGCCTTAGCTGTTATAGACAGTGTATACAGAGAGACAAACGTACTTGCTGCTCATGCTCTCTACTCCGACCGCCAATCCAATTTCGATATCTCCACGAGCTACGCTATCACTGATTGCACGGATAGCCATCAAGCCGGAACCGCATAGTCTGTTGAGAGACTGAACAGGTGTGTGTTCCGCAAAGCCAGCCGCGAGTGCCGAGGCTCTTGCTTCATAGCATGGCGAAGGTGCATGGCATGTTCCGACTACGATATCTTCTACCAAGCTGGTGTCGAAGCCAGCTTGTTCTTTCGCTCCAGATAGAATAGCAGTTAGGAGCGTGTCGGAAGAAGTGTCTTTGAAGCCGCCCTTCTTGGCTTTCGTGAGAGCTGTCCGCTTGATCCAGGTGATGACTACATCGTCGGGCGATTTCTTCAGGACTGTTAGAGAGTATTAGCATGCTGCTTGATGTTCCGAAACGGGTTCAATCACGATGTTCAGGCAAAGATGCCCTTGTCCGGGCTGAAGAGCCGAAAGATCGCGCAGAAGCCATAGAAGCGCGAGCGGCAGAAGCGTGAGCTAGGCGAAGCATGATGACAAGTGATCAGGTTGATGGTAGCGCGAAAGAGAAGGCAAGGTCGAACAGAAGATGATCTGTTCAGAGCCCGGCACTCACTTCTTCCGGTGCGGCCCGTCTGGAAAGGTTCTGCTTGTTGTTCGAGCACGCAGACACGCGCAAGCTCTACTGATCGTGCTTTCGGAGAGCAGGAGTCGCAGTGTTGTATAGGGAGCTGAATTGCAAGCAGCAAGAAGAACTAACTCTACACGTGACGAGAGAAATAACACCGGCTTGCCCAAAGCTTTCTACACCATACACTACAAGTGCCCTTGGTCTGAGTGTGCATGCCATTGCTGTTGTCTCTTGTGGACGATATGCGACTCAGTATAGCAAGAGCTACATATGAGCTGCTGTTTTCGGTTGCTTTCACAGCGAAGCTATCAGCAGTTGGTCTGAAGCCAATCTGCCTTACTCCAGCGGTTCATGTACAGTGAGCAGTGTGGGCATGTCTTTATGAGCCGCAGAGCATATCTGTAGGCAGACATGCAGTATAGCAGACTGATCAATACAGCAGGGATACTGGGGTCCCAGTTGAGAATGAATGTGGATAAAGATGAGTTGTTAGGGCAATATAGGCAATGCCCATAGTGTAGATCTGTCTTGATCATACTGCAGTATCTCGGTGGGATGGCAGATTAGAAGAGAGGATCCGAGGCAGGCAGAACGGTCAGGGTATAGTTAAGCTATCTCAGGCAGGTATGATTAGCTTTGTTCTTGAGCGTAAGCCAGGTCAGGTGAACAAGGAGAGCTGCGTGAACGCTTGAAGAGGACTGCCAGAGTGCAGCAGCTCGCTGAGAGCGTTCTATGAGTAAGATCATAATAGCAGTATCTCGTTGTGTATACAGCCTCCAGGCAGTTTGGTCTGTTTGTGTTGTGCAGATCCAAGCGATTTTCGGGCCCTTCTCCGTCGAAAAAAAGTCCAAGTCTTCCAAAAGAGTTTGCGGGTGTCTTCTGCGCAGAGAGGTCTCAAGTCGCAAAAAGGTGAGGAGCGACGTACAAGTACCATTGAAGAGAGTATAGTCGGCTCACTGCTGGTGCCCCCTGCTTTCTGCGCTTCCAGATAGCGAGTCCATCCAGCCGAGATGGCATCGAGGAATCCCTTTGCGTTGCTTTCAGGTGAGTTAGGGGTAGCATGGGATAAGATGGAGTAAGAGTAGTATAAGCTGATGGTATATGTGTCTACTCTCCGCAGACGACCAAGATGCTTCCGACAACGAGCAGCAGACTCTCCCGAAGGTGACTAAACCTACCACCGTCGATGCAGCACCCAAGAACAACAAGCCTGCAAGAACCAACCCCATTCCAGGTGCAACCACAAGACGCAGCGTCCCAGGACAGACCAACACCCGCCCGCAGAAGGAGGTCAACGAGCTACCTGCTTCAGATGCACCAGCTGGGGACAAGGCCCAGTTTGAGGGAGAGCGAGGCAGAGATACCAGAGGTGCATACAACAAGACATACAAGACTATATCAAGCGTACAGGTCCCCTAACATCTGGCAATTCTGCTTCTTCTTCCCGCAGGTACCGGATTCGGACGAGGACGAGGTGGTGCAAGAGGTGCTCGAGGAGGAGCCGACAGACCTCCCAGAGGTGACAGAACAGAGGGAGGACGTGGAGGCAGACCTCCTCGTGCTGCTAGACCCGACAGACACTCCCAGACCGGCAAAGTGTGCGTTCCGAAGAAGTCGAGAAATTTCACCAGAAGACTTGATGACTGACTTCTCTCTCTTCTGGCTACAGCGACTCCGACAAGACTGAGCACCAAGGATGGGGTGGAGATGATGGCAAGCGCGAGCTAGAGAACGAGCAGGCTGGTGTCACCGACGCCGCCGCCGAGAAGGGCACAGAAACCCCAGTTGGCGAGACCGCCGACGCTGCTGCTGCACCTGCCGAGAAGGCACCAGAGGTCCCTGCTGAGCCAGAGGATACCTCCAAGACATACGAAGAGTTCCTCAAGGAACGCAAGACTGCTGGACGAGGAGTTCTCGACGGTCTATCGACACAGGCACGAAAGGCAAACGAAGGTGCTGATGACAGCCAATGGAAGGATGGTGTAGCTATCAGCAAGGACAGCGAGGATTCTGGCTACTTTGCCGACCTGCAGAAGGTTAGTCGCTAGTCTCCGCTTGTGAAGTATATTCTGCACAGCAGCTAATTTATCACTGCTCTTTTTACAGGACAAGGCATCCAAGGCACGCAAAGAGCGCAAGGAGAAGACCTTCCTCGAGGTCGAGTTTCAAGCTCCTGCCAGACCTGGCTCAGACAGAGAGGGTGGCCGAGGAGGACGAGGTGGTCGCGGCGGTAGAGGACGTGGAGAGGGTGCACCACGAGGACGTGGATCTGCTGGCAGAGGCGGACGAGGTCGTGGAACGAGCGCTGCCCAATCCAACGGCATCAACCTATCCGACGACACCGCCTTCCCTACCTTGGCGTAAGTCGCAAGAATCTGGCACGGAAACGACATTCGGCAGCGAGACAGCTTCGATACTATCCGAAGAGTCAAGACGGCTCTTTCCCCTTTCTTTAGGCAACTTTCGTACTCTTGCAGCTTCACAGTCAAAGCATCGGCATCACCTCCTCTTTACTTACTCTTCCTAGCTTGCCTTGATTCTGCGGTCGTATATGTCGCTGTGTGCTCGTTTGATCGTATCCACCATTTTCTACAAAACGCGTAAGATTAGACCTGTACGCAATACAAACATATGGTCCCCTATACAGCTCAATCTTGCATGTCGCGATTGTCTGGACTGCGAAGCCAATGTATCTTTTCAACTTCCGCTGACGGCCTTGCTGCAGCTTGAGAGCCACGACTTTGTTATGGGCCCAGCTCTGTCGCTACAAGTAGGACCAAACCAGTCGTGTGAAAGGCGTCAGTAAGCCTTGGACAGTGTCAAGACAGCCCGAGCAGCGAGATCGATCATCAGAGGCGTATGCGAATTATCATTGGCGCTCGTGACGTCCCTAGGTGTTTAACCCGCGAGAAGTCTAGTCTACATGTACACTTGTTGCTTCCGCAGTTCTTCTGTCCTAGTCTGTTGCTGGCAAGCTTGTTGAGGCCGGGATCTGGAGACCACAGTATCTCGTCAGCATTCGTAGTAGCGGGAAGGCAGGTTGAGTGTCGCAAGCGAGTATACCTTGAAGTACTCCCATTGACCAGGCTCAGGCTTCGTCTTGAGGTCTTCCCATCTGCGAGGAGAGCATCAGCTTCTGGCAAGTCTGGGACGAGCTGAGAATTACTCACGGTTTCCATTGCGCCATCTTTGCGACCAGACTCTGCTCATCCTCTGCCATCTTTACTATCTCCTCGATGATGCCCAGGTTGAGCTCCTTCTCGATGGCCTGAATCGCACCCTCTCCTCCCTGATTGGCATCTGCTCCCGCATGTTTCTGAACGACTTGCAGCCTGTGCTGTGTGATGGCTTCTGCAGACTGTCTGTAGACGACTCCTTGAGGTATCTGGCTCGATAGCGACGAAAGCGTGGATTTGTATGTTTCCAGCAGCGCTGGCAGAGGGTTGGGATGGACAGGCAGACCAGTCAGGCCAGTAGTAAGCTTGCTGCCTCTCCTTGACGCAGAGTATGGGTTCAGCTGCTGCCCTCCGAGGCGTAATAGAGATGTTCGCATGATTGTAGTTGGAAAAGACGAGGCCTCGCTTTGCTCGCGATAGAAAGGCAAGTACAAGTTATTGCCGACAGAAAGTCTACTGTTCTAAAACATCGCTATCTCCTAGAACCTTGTCTGCTCAGCTGTCTGTTCCTGTGATACCTGTTTCCTGCTGATCAAGAGCTAATTCTGTATCAACGCGAAATGACGGGGGCGCGTGTGCAGCCATTGCATTTTGCACATCTGCGATTGTATCTTCTGCAGAAATGCGATGAGAGAACCCGCGGAAGTGCATTTGGACACACTGCTTGTAGTGCCATAGAAGCATTTTACGGTTTGGCACTGCCTCCGGATAGAAAGTGAAACCGAATCGATTGTAGGGGATACGTTTGCCATGCAAATCACGCTCGCCTTGGTCGGCGGGCTTGAAGTAGTGAACTACGTATTCAGTCTCCTGCGTTGTCAAAGGCGGTTCAGCCCGCCTGCCAACACCCATCGCGTTCTGCTTGCCGGCTCCTCACCAGAGGTAGTAAAGCCCAGTCATATCTATCAAAAGCGAAATGTAAATCGTGTCTGAGGAATAGACCCATGCGTGCTTGATAATGGTTGACTACAGGTTTCCCGAGAATCCGGGCGTAAAGCTGCAAACATAAAATACGTTAGACGAGCTTGCAGGTAGAGGTAGTGCACTGCCTACGTCTTTGCGACTTAGAGGGACTATGTGTGCCGCTACACACCTCGAGGCAGGAGCTCCTGTCAATAGACATGCGGTATCACGCACAGCGACGTCAAAGCGAAAGGTTTTCTGCGCACGTTATCAGACGAGGATAAGTAATAGACTAGGGCACATACTTGGCCGGCTGAGGATCGCGTTGAACTGGCTCGGGAGGAAGCCTCCTCTGTATCATCGAACCCAGGAGCCCTGCCCATCCGGGGAGACTCTGGCCCTCTGGTATATGTGCAGCCCATTGCGGCATCATCTACAAAAGTACCAAGTCCCATTCATGTCAAAACCAATTGTAATTACGAAAAGTGCAATGTTCGACTTACCTGTTCTCACGTATGTGTAGGACCCTGAGCTTACTTCAGTATCTTCTGAGATGCGATTACCCTGCGGATCTGTCAGAAACCCATCGTTCTCGACGCAATCGCTGATCGCGGTGTAGATGTATGTCCAGGTATTTGCGAGAGCCACAATCATGAAGCGGAGAGGTATAGTAGCAATATGATTGCCTTTGACATCTCGTATTTCGATATCCCCTTGTCCCTCCCAATAGTCAGCTGCTGTCGTTCCGTATGTGACGATATTGCTGCTCATGGCCAGGGTCGCAGTCGTAGGAATTGAGAAGTGTGCAGCCTGTGCTGCGTGATAGCGTCTGCAGACTGTCTGTAGACAACTCCTCGAGGTATCTGGCTCGAGAGCGACGAAAGCGTGGATTTGTCTGTCTCCAGCAGCGCAGGCAGAGGGTTGAGGTGGACCGGCAGGCCAGTTAGGCCAGTAGTGAGCTTGTTGCCTCGTCTTGGTGTGTCTCAAGGGTTCATCTGCTGCCGCTCAATGCGCAAACAAGGATGTTGGCATGGCCTCCGGTTGGAGTCTTGAACAGGAGAAGGGGCAAGTAAGTTCATTGCCGACATGAAATCTATTGTTCTACAACATCGCTATCTCCTAGAACCTGGTCTGCTAACGGTCTGTTCTTGAAGAATTGCCTGCGTTGCGCTGCTCGAGATTCTGTATCTAGACTCTGTCGACCGTCTCCGGAAAGTGAGCGACCTGCTGCATCAAACGTGCCTATAATGGTCGCAAGTACCTACGAAGTACAGAAAACATGAGCATGACAGTGTAGAGTGAATATAAGATGGGACCTTACTGCACATCCACCAAATGCTGATGGTAGCGATCCACTCCGCAGGCCCATCAGGAAGCCAGCTGCACATCCGCCGCTGCATGGAGATAGAGTAGTACCGTACGTTAGCCACGGTGAATTGCTATCATTAAGACCGGCCGCTCTTGACGCACGCAGCTCCGTTTATCGCATCGTCTTTGCCCTTCATATTGGCCAGAGTGTGGTCGACATAGGTGAAGGTTGCTGCCATTCCAGCTAGAGATTACATCCAGATAGTTGCATTAGTTCCCAACATCGAGCGCTCCAGGTGGGCGGCATACCGAAGAGTCCAATGGTTCCGCCTGTCCGAGTAAAGACTCCCATCGCACCGGATTTGTGCTAGAAGGGAACCAGTATACGTTAGTAGAAGATCCTATTCATGTTGAGGCTGTAGTTGAGGCTTGGTTGCACCTTTTGAAGGGAGTTCTGCACGCTAGAAACGAGCAATCCTACGCCGGCCTGGACAAGCGCATTCAGCCAGCGTTGCGATGTGATGGTGCCATTAGATGCGTACTCCTTGTAGACCAGTGTTGAAAGCTGCTGCAATAGGCGCCTAATCGATATTCCAGCATCAGCTCGCCTGCCCTTCTTTCTCTTTCTCTCCCTCAAGTTGCTGCACCTTTTCAGAGTATGTAGAGTCGGCCGTCTGATTTCTTGCGCCCGTCGCTGGAGCGCCAGGCCCATCTGCCGTAGCCATCTTGAAGTGAGTCGCTGGGGTGAAACGAATGGAGACAAGAGGCTCAAGCCGTGAGGTCCTTTACAAGCACTGGGTCTGATGCAACCAGCACATGCATGACACTTCATAGCAGATATGCAAGGACTAGCTTTAAGCATTCTTCACACGTCCGCTCATGTTCTTTCTCTATCAACCACCTGCTCTCCTATCTTTACAAGACAAGCCAGATACATAGAAGATCGAAAGACTAGCTACATTATTTACTTACTATGAGGACATGCTATTTACTAAGTCAACGGAGATGGTAAAGCCCTATTAAAGCCCTACTAACGACATCGTATTTCCCAACAGCTCCACACTGCCTTCATCGTGCCTGCAAAGCTGTGTTGCAGCCCTGTAATTGTCTCGATTCCTCTCAATATGAGACGAGCTCTCAATAGCTTGCCATCTGAGGCGGCGGACCCATCCTCTGAGCCTCCATGAATGGCGTCTCGGCAGGTTGTCCAGGGCCAGTTTGCGCATTCGGAGTAGTGTCGTCTTCCTCTCTTTCCATGTTGGCTATCATGCCGGCTTCTTGAACAGTTGCATCTGCCGGTAGAGCCGCGCCCGAAGCTGGTCCAGCTAAGAATTCTTGCTCGGGTGCCTCTACTATCGAGTACTGGCTGCTCAGGCTGTGCGAATGACTGTGGTTCCCGGTTGATAGCCTTGAACTGGCACCAGAGGAAGCTGTGGGCGTATACGCCATCTGTGAGGATTGCGGACTAGATGGCTCGCTTCGGTACGTATAGGCTGAAGCTTGCGAAACCTGATTACGCGGCACACTCGTTTGAACATGTGGAGTCGTAGCTGCTGATGGTTCACCAGGCACCCATCCTATTGGTTGTACTAGCCTTCCCGAAGCAGACATCTCGTCTGGAGGGACATAGGCTGCCGAGTATTTGCTGATGATCTTGCGCAGAGCAGGTCCAAGGATCTTCCACGGGAAGACCTTGACGTCCTTCTCGATATTGCGCGGCTTGGGGTTCTGCACATTCAGAGGATCAGCACCGTACCAAGCACAGGAATACTTAATACGCACAGGAAAGCTCATGATAAGCTTGAAGAACGGTTCGCTGTCCGCCTTCGCTTTCGAGATTGTGATTGGCTTGAAGCCTTCTAAATTCCTTCTAATCCGATTCTTCTCTTCGACCGTGAAGCGCACAGCTACTAGCGCTTCCAGGAGATAGATAGTATCCACACTCGTGACGAAGCATTCATTCTTATCCTCTCTGAATATACAGGAGATGACGATCGATGACGAGTTGATCTCTTGTAGCGATACCGGCCGGAAATTCGCAATGATCTGGTTACCTTGCTGCCTCCGCCAAAATTGGACAAGACGGCGCTTGACGAGCCACTCGTCGTGCGACCAACCCAGTGCCATAAGATTAAGGTCGCTCTCGAAATGTAAAGAAGCCTTGTTCTCCAAGCTTGCGTAAGAGCTTGAGCCGGTCGTATGAGGAGAAGTGACAGCCGTTGCAGGAGGCGATACGACCTCTTCAGGCGCAGAACCAGATGCAGCTCCAGCTGCCGTTCCCTCTGACACTCCGGCTGAAATTTGCGTAGTGCGGTACAGAGTAGGCGCTCCAGTAGACGTGGCTTCTATGGGCGGATGGCGAAGAGAAGAAGACGAGATAGTATATGACGGCACGGACGGGTGCGTTCTCATTCGAGCTATTGGCTTGCGCTCCACTGCTTCGCCTTCGGGCGTGTTGATCCACATGCCGCTATTACTGCTGTCCATACTGTTACCCGTACCAGGTGGAGGACCAGCTTCTGCATCGCTTATACTGGCTAGCGAAGATGTTCGAGAATGATGCGTCATGTCGCTGAACCCATTGACGAGCGAACCTATGCTTGAGCCGCGGGAGTGCTGGCGCTGAGCCTGAGTAGTGAGCACATTCAGCTGAAGTCGAGGAAGTTAATGACGGAGAGAGAGCTTACATCCCCATCGGGTCCGAATGTGGGCCGTGTCGTTGAGCTTGGCGAGTCTCGCATGCTAGACAGCGGTGACCCAGGCCGTTTCTGGCTGATCTTAGGAAGGGAAGTAGACAGAGGTTGAACAGGAGAGTTCGAGTCTGACAAGCAATAGAAAACGAGGTATCAGCCACCCACGTATCATTTATTGCCAAATCACGGAACGCAGCGCGCTCACCTTCATACTCGAAATACCCAAGCTCAGCAGAGTCCGCGACTCCGCCGTATTCGTCCAACGCCTGCAATACTAGCTGCACAACCCTACTTCTTCCATTGGTCATCTCACCACTACCTTCCACTGCAGCCATAGAAGGCGGGACAGTCGCATGTCTATTCGCGAGCTGGAAACTCGGTGTAGAAGCTACTAACTCGACTCGTTCCGCACCATCAGAGAAACGCTGTTCTCCAACTACGCGTGTAGTAGTGCCATGCGAGCCGTACATTACTCTGAACCCTCGAATTAGGTGCGGTTGATGTGGCACAATCCCTATTGAGAGCGAGACGGGCGTAGCTACAGTTCCTGTCTTCGGATGACAGGTGTAGACGTGCATTATGCCTTGTACGGAACTTGAGAGGACGCCGTTGTTGCTGTTGTTGGTGGGTGGACCGGGATGAGGAAAGGAATGCGAAGATGAGGCTGCTGACATCAACATTGAAGAGGGACGTGATTGTGGAGGGTGATATGCTGGATCAGACGGGTGGTGTGCGTGTCCATGCTGTTGTTGCTGTGGTGCTGAAGAAGGGTAAGTGGGAGGAAGGGCATATGGCTGCTGTGGTTGAACAGGCGGCTGCTGCGGGTGTGCTGTCGGTGGCAGCGCTTGTGGATGTGGTTGGCCTTGTTGTTGATATTCAGGATGCGCTTGGTAGCTGACTTGAGAGGGCAGCGGCGGCGGAGGGTGATGGGAAGATGCTGATAATGTCCTTGCATGCGTATTATGACTCGCTATCTGATCGAAGCTCGCTTGTTTCCGATGCGATAGGCTGAACGAAGAAGAGGAAGCAGGCGGAGGTTCTGAGACCAATGATGATGTCGATGAGTTGTAGGAATGAGAAGCATAGGGTTGGGCAGGTCCATGCTGCTGAGGATAAGGCTCGTGCTGTGATATTGAAGGAAGTCTCTGGCCATTGTGTGTGCTGTTCGAAGGAGGTGGGGGACCATAAGCTTGCTGGGCTTCGGTTGAAGCCAGCGGCGGTGGATAGTACGAAGACGAAGGAGGGTACGATGAAGTTGAGGAAGAAGATAGCTGATGATGGTGAGGTTGTTGACCTTGTCTACTATTATACGCGTATGCGTGCTGGGCATCCGCAGTGACGGGTCTCGGCAGAGGCGTGAAGCTATTATCATATGTCGATTCCTGCGAATATCCAGTATCTCTACGATGATGCAGATCTACAGATGCAGACTGCTGGTGATGGCTGTGATAGCCTGCTCTCGAAGAAGGAGCTGAAGAAGAAGCTTGTCCATGAGGTGATTCTAGTGGATAGCTGCTCGAGTAGCGGTGTTGAGGGGTAGCAGAGGAAGAAGAAGTAGATACAGCAGGATAATGGGATTGCTGTTGATGAGATAACGACGCTGTCGTAGGCGTTACTGCAGCGTTCGGTGAGCGAGGATACGAGAAGCCCGTATTCAGCTGACCAGGTGGTGTACTGCGATGCTGGCCATTCCGGGCGTTGTAGTATTGACTCTCCGTAGCATACTGAACATCCTGCTGTCCATTACTGCTTGTATACTGCTGTTCTTCACTCGTCTGATAAGCGAGGTCTAAACTCGATAGAGAAGCGGAGGCATTGGCAATCAGCGGAAAACTGGAGACAAGGTAGGACGACAATACACACCTTGTGGATGTTGTCGCTGTGCTTCGCTGCTGCTCCTCAGCTCCTCATAGTGGGCCATCTAATTCCATGCAGATCAGGCTATTCTAGCTGGCTGCGGGCAGTCTTGTCTCTTTTCGGCGAGTCTGCCGCTGTCTTTTGCTGAGTGTGCTTGTGGTCTACAGAGTTTCTGAGTGTGCTGTCTAAGCTTATTTGACTACTTGTTCTCGCTGGTTGTGGTTCGCTCTGCTTTGGGATTTAACCTTTTGTGGGTCAATGTTGCTGTCTCTGGAGAAGACGTCTCAGATCTGAGGTGCGAGACAGGGTGCGTAATGCGAGCGGCGTCGCTTGTTTGCTCTTGATCCGTTCAAATCTCAAGAGATTGGCGTAAAGCAGAGCCTTGAGCTGGCTCTGTTTCCGTGTGTGCTGCCAGACGATGGTGAGGAGGTCAAGCAGCTGTCTTTGTGGTAAGAATTGAGGAATGCAATGACGTTGGCGAAGAGGATATGGTACTCTGTACAAGGGTAGAGTGAAGCTATGATATACTATACTGTAGTTTGCGAGTAGTGATTGTGGTACCTGCTTGGTGCAGGGGACGAGCCCTCTTGGGCAGAGGGCGACTGGCAAGTAACAGTGACAGCTATGTTCAAGAAGTGAGGGAGAGCATGAGGCATATATAGAGCCATAGAGGAACAGCTGACACTATGATATAATAGATTCTCCCGGTCAGAGGATGTCGCATCATCCACAGCAGTGAAATCATCAGTACAGAGGGGAATAAGGAGCAAGCTGTTGGAACAGATGCCACTCCTGGGACAACCAGCAGGAGAACAACCATCATCATCATCCAACGATGAAGCAGAAGCGACGACACTCCTAGAAGCACTCTGGCCGAAAAAGGAGGGATTGACGCTGATAAAGTGGTGGGCAGACGCTACTACGTTATATACTGAAGAGCAGGGTGCTGATATAAGAGTGTGATTGTGCAGCCGCGAGCACATCTCCATCCTTGCACTACATGGCACTCCACTCTTCTTCCAGCATTTCGATGGTCCATACTTTCCAACACTGCGGTTGCTGCATCAATGTGGGCACTGCATCCACACATCTCATAGAAGAACAGCAGACTAATGGATGGTATTACAGACCCTGACCTCCTACCGCGAGCACAAGTCGATAAAGGTGCAATCAAGTTTGTTCTGGCAGGAGCAAATATCATGTGGTGCGCCGCGTCTCTCTGTCCCCTCATACATGCATGCATCCTAAATCCACTCGTCTCATTGGCAGCCCCGGACTGACGAGCAAAGGCGGATCACTCCCCGACTCGCTGGGCGCAGATAAGCCCGTAGGCTTATTCGCAGAGGGTAAAACATCACCTTGCGCAGTAGGGGTGATGAAGATGAGCAGCCAGGATATCGCGAAATTGAACAAAGGGATCGGAATCGATAATATCCACTATCTGGGAGATGACCTCTGGTTGAACGGCAAGGAGTTATAATACAAGGCGAAGGGATCTTGGGAGTTTAAAACAGATATTGAGAAAAGTCTGGCACGCCTAATCTCTGCCTCAGTCAGCGCGCTGCAGCACCAATGATACGAAAGAAGCGCAAACTGGCGTCCGCTTCTCGAGCTTGCACGAGATGAGGCTCGCGCTGGACGAAGAAAAAGGCATAGCGTCAACAAAGGACGAAGAGGAGCCTCGAAGCGAATCAATGCTGGCGACGAGCAGCGCGATGGGATGGAAGGACAGATATGTTAAACTGCATGTGTTGCTGCGTGTATGGTTCATGCGTATGCTACAAAGGACGTCCCAGTTCTTCCTCTCATGATGACTTGGCTTCTTGTTCCCCTGATGAAGTCGAGGCCGGCGGTGGTGTTGGATCATTCTTGGACCGCGGATCAAAGGCTTTCCTGAAAATACCAACACTGGACATCAGTTCCCGTATACTAATCACTAAATGAGCGTGGAAAGGGACACTACTTGAATTTGTCACGCTTGCGGTCTTCAACGCTTTCTCCTTCTTCTGCAGTAAGGACTTCTTTCGAGCTTGCAGAGCCCTGTATATGAGCACGAACGTATGAGCGAATAGAGACTTGGGAAGCGAAAGCTTGAGGTTGTGGACGTACCGTGCCCTTCAGAGCTTGGGAGAATCCGCGCGTTTCAGAAGTCGAGGTCAGACGATGGCCTTGCGAGGACGACATGATGATAGGCTGAAAAATGTCGCACAACAAATGTGAGTGGCAAGAAGCAGGAAGCGAGAGCAACGCCAGAAGTTGAGCTCCTCGCTGATATCAGCGGGTGGGAAAAAGGCACGTCATGCTCGTGATTTCGCGTAATAGGGTCTCGAGATCCAGGAACAGGTTCACAAATGGCACGCAAGACGCGACGCAAGAGCAGAAACTCCGTTGCTGGTAGTTAGCAAGAACGTCTTGGAGTCAGAGTCGTGTTGAGGGTTCAGTAAGAGCTGTACAGTAAGGTTAACGATTGTCCGTGGGATAGGGATTTTCACGAGGGAGCGTATAATTTTCAACGAGATGTATATACGACCGCCTCAGGATGCTAGAAACCCCATCGCCGTGCCCGTTTTTCCCTCTTCTGGAGCATGAGCGCAATTTCCTCCTCGTTCATCTTGCTCCCTTTCACGACTATTTCTCTGCCTTCTCTCCACACTTCTGCATACTTCGGAAATGCTTGTCCCTCGTATATCGGCTTCCCATTTTTGTCTAGCAATGGGTATTTGGCTTCTTTTGCCAGTGCGAGACCGTGAGTATAGTTCAAGCTCTTGCGATGAGTAGGAGGAAGTTCATAGTATCGAGGATGGACGACCTGCCCATCCGGAAGCGTGATGGGTGAATCGGCTTTGCGAACATAGTTCTGCATGAGCGTGATTGTCCCTCCGAGCTTGTAAGGCTTGACTTGAGGCTTGCAAACGGGTTTAGGCTTGACTGACGGTGCTCGGCCTGAAGTAGTAGGCGGAGTTTGAGGTAGGTTGGCTTGGCTTGCTGCTGCGTGCGGCGATGTACGGCGACCGCTCTGCGTGCTTTGCAATAGCTTCGCCGATGACACATTGCCTTCATGAGTACCTTGACTGGTGTCCGATGCGGGTGCGGTTTTAGGAGAAGGCGTCCGTGCCTGTCGAGGCGGATCTATGTACAGCAGTGCAGACCAGTTGCCAGCCATAGCTCAGGCACCACACGTAGGTTGAGGACAAGGAGAAGCTGTAAGATGCCGCCAGAGTCTGCAGGATTTGCTGGAATGTCGAACCAGCGGCGGTGTCTGCTTCGAAAGGGACACCATCTGCGGAATTTTGCTGTGGAAATGTGTGACCTTCCACGAGAGTACACGTTCCAGGTAGCTCATGATCTCCTTCACTTCGATACTCTCTTCTCCGCTTCCATCCGTTTTCTCAGTCTCGCCCGGATGGCAGTACTGCCCATCTTGCTTTGCATCATATCTTCCTTGCTGATATCCGATCCAAGGACACTTTCTGCAGAAATGACCTTGATGACGAACAGCTTGAGTGAGGAGAGACCTTTTTGCAATCTGATTTCGGCGACTGTCGATTTAGGAAAGCTCAGCAGAGGTAGCGTCGAATGATGCGGGAGATGGCACGTACTGGATGCAGCACCTTTTCGCGTCTCTTCGCTCACTAGAACGCCTTGAACATCTGGATCATGTGCAGTCGGGCCATACACGTCTTGTAAAGCAGGGGTATCGTGTTGCAGTTGCGGGCAGACGAGGGATAAGAAGCTTCGTACAGCTTCTGTGCGTTGGTTTCTGGATACTATGATTTAGCTGGAGATATTAGTGCTTGAACAGCTGGGATGACCTACAGGCTTTCCAGTAAGTCGCGATCTGACTTATTGCCGAGCAGCACATCATCTGAAGGGGTGACTGTCAGCGATCTATCTGGCATACCTAGGACGGATACCACTTACCAGTCACACCGACAATGACTCTCCGCTGGGCAATCCAGCAAGCCATGGTGAGGAGGATCTGGTGACCAGCATGTAGATGATCAAAGGTCCCGCCCAAAGCAACAGTTCCCATATAGGTTTCGTTAGGTGCTTGAGTCTCTAAAAGAGATGTATCGCTGCTCTCCTTGTCGGTCGCGCTGGCTAGGGCGGTCCAGCCATATCTTTCTCGCGCTTCTTGCAGTGCAGTATCACTTGTAACTCTTAATAGTACATCATTCTCTCCCCGAAGCTCCTCAATGACGATGTCGACCCCGACGTCTTCGCTAAGAGCTGACCCGGCCAAGACGTACGTCTTGCTTAGGAATGTCTGCACATCATCAAACGAAGCTTGTCGTGCTGCTCCTAGTGCTTTCCAAAGCGGTGTCGAGGGTAGATAGATCAATAGCCGTTTCTGGGCGCTCGAAGCGGCTTTCGCGACTTGCTCTTTGACATCTTCAGGTAGAGAGCGTAATGAGCTTGATGAGTGCAGTTCTAGCATCAGAACAGAGTCGTAGCGCGATAATTCAGACATGCTTGCAAAGAATAGTCAGAAGCCAAGGTGTAATCAGTGTTTGGCGCGAGGAAGCGGAAGTGCAAGAATGAAAGATTGATATTCCGTTGAAAGAGCACATTAGGACTAATGCAGAACTTAGCAGCATCTATAAGCTACACGTAGAAAAGAGAAGGAAAAATAACGCTCTAACTGAACTTGAGGCACCACGAAACAGAAACTACAAACTGACTTTGTAATGCAGCGGCACGTAAGAGCATGCGTAACGAGCGAGGAACGATGGAATGCGAACGGATAGTTTGCGCGGTGCATTGAACGAGTGTATACCGTGAAGAAATGGAAAAATGACTTTGCGTTGATGGACGAACTCTGTCGTTGAACTGCTTGCTTGCTGTTTCACGTATGGAGGACTTCTGCAGCACTGACTTCAGTCGCCAAGGTAGATAGCCAGTTGACATATTGCAGGATGAAGTGGACCTGGAGCGGCGTCTCTATAGCTTTTGCAGATCTCCGCTTGCGGATGATCTCTATAACTGTTTCGGTGATGCGCATTTCGCCCTCGACGCTTAGACCCGCAGGGTCGTGTATGTTCTTGACGGATCCTAGGAGACCGAGCTTGATCATCCAGGAGCAGGCAAAGAGACCGGCTCTTCCAACTCCACCGCGGCAATGTACGAGAGCAGAGTGTCCTCGGAGGGTGTACTTCCGGATAAGGTATGATAGATGCGCATCTAGCTGTTCGGGAGACGCAGGTGCAAAGCCTTCTGCCATAGGGAGTCTGCCAAAGGATCGTTAAGGAACAGCTGTGAGTGGAAGTGAAGTGATTTAGACTTACCTTATGACTTCGATGCCTAGATCTTTAGCAACTCTCTGGTATTCCTCCCAAGGCGCTCCTAAGAAGTTCATCTCCTCATTATCCAGACAGCAGACCACGACTCGAATATCTGACAGTTCCATAACCCTTCTGAAATCCAGCTCGATATCTCTACAGATAGGTGATCGTGCATTGATGGTCTGTAAGATAGCGTTTTGATAGACAGTATTGCCGGAGCGAGGGTCATTCGCAGGTCCAGGCTTGCAAACTTCTGGCAAGCCGAGATGCTGCAGATGAGCTTCGGAAAGCCGGACTTTCTTGCCTGGACAGGACGACAGAACGAGGTTGCCTAGCTTGACTGGCGCCATGCCATCTGCATCTGAAGTGTTGTTATTTGCCAGAGAGTGAGAGACTGGAAGAGTGAGGTTGAACAGAGCTTGCGAGGCGTTTGGTCCAGTCAGCAAATGCAAGTCTCCTGAAGGCTTGATGACAAAAGGCTTGTCCAGCTTGTTTTGCATGGTGATGGGCTTTGTGCTGGCTTTATCTGGACTGGCAGGGCGTGACTGCGACCGAGGAGGAACGTTGATGTTGGCAAATCGACTTTTGCCCAGAGGGCTTCTCGACAGGTCGGATTCCGCCGGGCCTGGATCTGCCATCAGGATCTTCTGGCCATATACGGGTAGCAGCTCGACCGGTATTATAGGCGATACACTCATGGGATGTGAGAGAGATGTCTTCACTCCCGCTAGAGAGGGATGACTATAGTCGTATCGGCCTGTAGGTGCGGCAGGTGCTGAAGAGACGGATCGCGACATAGATGAGCTCATGGAGGTCGAGGCGGACGTGGACGATGTTGAAGTGGATGTGCGTGCAGACATAGTCAGACTAGCGGGAATAGCAGTTATTGTAGGTCGAGCTATGCCTAAACCTTGTAGCGCCCGCTGCGCAGGAGACAAGGTTTTAGGGGAAGTATGACTGGTAGCCTTACTCCTGGGAGAGGCAGGAATAGCAGCGTTATCCTCCATTGCATCCATCAGACGTTCGCTCAACTCCCTCTCCACCATGTGCTCTTTCTCTGACTTTGGCAGCAGAGGCGAATCATTCTGCATATTACTAATTTGCCGCAGCTCCGCAGATGTGTAGTTGACGGGCCGGTCCAGGGAGTCTGGCGGGGTGACCGGTCCGAGCGATTCTCGTCGAAGGCTGATGTTCCCTTCCAGATCATCGTTGAAGGTCATGTCCCTCAATGAGCTCGAGCTGCCGACAGACGCCATGCTGAGAGCAGGTGTAGAGAGTGCGACGGCCGTCAAGGCTGGTGACGGCGCCAGGCCGCTGCTCTGACTCAAGGAGGTTCCCGAAGCAGACCGCTTCTGCGGACTGACAGCGGTATACGATGCTTCAGCATGAGGGTTCTCGCCTTCTTCTTCGGTATATGTACGATGAAGTTGAGGAGCTGAGGTTTCGAGGGAAGTGGGAGGTGAACCATCCAAGGCGCGTGTTCCATGGACCTGCTCACTGGTTTTGCGATGTAGATTGGGTTTGCGGACATGCTCCTCGTGAGCTGAAGTCATCCGTAGTAGAGCTTGAGCTGCCAGTTCTGCTTCCTTTGACAGCTTGTTGCCAACAGCAACGGGAACCGTAGAGGCTGGCATGCGTGAAACTTTGCCTGCTCCATTGTACTTCGCATGGTACTGTGGGATAGGAGGAACGGGTACTCGGCTTGTTGGTGCTTTGCCCACGGCGAGAGGAGGGGGCATAGGTTGCAGTACGCCCCGTTTCATCTTGTTATAGTCGGATTGGCTGCGGTTCACTGAACGATCAGTTTCACGCATGATGCAGGAGATGAGGATGCTACTCACTGATGCTGTGACGCGAGCCTGCACATTGCAGCCTCTACCGCCTGGACATCCATCCTTGCGGACTTGGTTGAGTTCTCGTTTCGGTATGATGCAGAGTGTATGTCTTGCTTCAAACTTCGAGTACTCTGACCTCGTCGCATACGCGGACCAGCGCAAGAATGAAGTCTAGCACTAAGACGCCGCTAGTCTGAAGCGTCAAATCCCCTCTCTCGACTGAGTGCACGCGATAGGTCCAGTATCCAGAATTGATGCTTCCCAAAATGACAGGGTATGGTTGGAAGCACTGGCGAATCCAGTCGGGCGAACCTCTGCGAGGTCCTGGCTCGAGCAGGAGTAGCGAAGCCGGCGCTGAAATATACGGGGAGGGAAGCACTGAGATGGCTGAAGAGTCGGGAAGGACTAGAGAACGCGCAGACTGACCTTTTGCGAGCGCTTGAAACGCAGGCGTAAAAGGGGGAGAAATAAGCTTGAGCTCCTCGCTCTTGGGCTGCCAAAGGGATCCAATCCGGATGGGTAGACCTCGCGACGTGACTGAGCAGAGATGTGCGAGAGTATCTAATCTGTCTTCATCTTGGTTGATCTCGATAGTTTCGTGCAAAGTCAACCTTTGAATATTCGACGATGCGAGCTTCAGGACCTTGCACTCGAATTTGGGAAAGCAATGACGCGCGTCTCGAACGTAGCGAAAGCAAACGCAGACAGTAAACACATACAGCGAAAGCCAATCAGACTCAGTAAGCGATACTGTGCTCTCAAGGTCACGTGCGCAGATGATGCTGCAAAGTCTGCAGCCAGAGATGTGCATTGCACTGGTAACAACGTAAGATACACATTCTTACGGTGTCGCACCCTCTGATGCTGCGGCCCTCTGCTGAATGAGCTCGTCAAGAGTAGCCAGCTCTATCGGTGCTCTCTGTTTCCGCTTGCTCGGAGTCCTGGCTACTTTACTCAACGCACTTGAGCTTGCTTTGCCCGCGACTTCATCGATAGCCTCAGATAGCATATCGCTATTGTCCTTGGCCGGCTTCAGCTTGGGACGATGTGCTCTTTCTCTCCTCTCCCTCACGTACGGAGGCAGCTCGTCGCGCTCGCTTAGTCTAGATGGACGAGTATCTTGACTTGAGAACTGCGAGCCAGCATATAGACGAGGCTGTCCAAAGCTGTTTGCGAGCGCATTGACGTCCGACATCCCTTCCGTTCCTGCTTTCTCGCGTCTCCGTATAGCTTCCTCGATTGCATCCTCTCTCTTCATTGCTTCACTGTTTCGTTCTCGATGCTGAACAACCAGCTCCTCAATGCGAGCGAGAGCTTTCCGCTGAGGAGAGCTGAAGAACATGTGCTTTTCTATACGGCGCTCACGCTCCGCAGACTCTTTCGAAGCTGGCCCACGTATTCGAGATGTGATCTCGAACAGGTTTTCCGAATCTTCTGCTGCAGCCATGCTCGCCTCTACTGCTTCTGTGGCACGCATAGCATCAGCATTGAGTGCGTCGCTGATATTGCTGACTATTTCGATTATGGCGAAGCTATGTGCGACTGCGCCGCGCTCCATCTCTTCTAACAGAGCCAGGCATCCTTCGACATCTCCCCAAACTTCCCACCGCGTCCGCATAGCTGCTGCATAGACTGCTGCTGTACAGCCATGCAAGTACGAAGCAGGAGAGTGAGAGCTTGCTATACGTAGAGGAAGTGTAGAGGCGTGAGGAGCTGTGTGACGGAGAACATCGGTAATATCTTTGAGGAGGAAGGAGTAGAGATCTAGACTTTTGGGTGAGGGTGGTTGGGAGGTGCTTGTGATCTTGTTGATCAATGCTTCTGGATTGTCAGGCGAGAACAGCCTATCGTTCATCCAGTTGATGGCATCGACGCCGTTTGACAGGGCTCGCATCTCCTCCCGCAGCCTCGCTGACAACCTCCGGTCGTTGTAGTCGTTCTGCATTTGCGTCTGTTCAAAGTCCAGTAGCTGAGAAGGTGGTGTTGCTTCCGGTTCTTCGGTCTTTGTTGGTGATGTCTGTGCTTGGTCCGCTCGCAAGTCTCCCTTCGCATCGATAGCATCGAGCAGCTGCTTCCACTTGATTCCAAACGCAGTAGCAGGCTTTCCACCTGGTGTATCCTCGCTTTGTTGCAAAGGATTATGCTTCGGCTCGAAGAAAAAGTTCATCGACTCTTTGAAGGTTTCTAGATCTGCAGGATTGAGTCCCTGTGACCTGGGCGCTACTCTGCCAGCAGTTCTAGCAGATGAAGGGCCTCTTGAAGCTGGAAACCTGCTGCTTGCCTTGCCACTACTATTCGCAGGATAGCCAGCCAGAGGTAGACCGCGAAATAGAGCATCGTAAGCTGACACGTTTGCTGAAGCGCTGTGTGCAGGACTGTATAAAGATTGTTCAAATGGGCATTTGACTTTCTTGACAGATGCTTGCTTTCCCACTTACCTATGATCTTGGGAAATTCTGCACGACGAGGAGAACGCGCAGGTGCATCGCACAGAGGCTGAAGAATTGCCTGATTTGCTGAGAGACGCAAGATTCTGCCGCACGCTGGACCGGCTCGATTGAAGCATAACACGAATAAGTTGTAAAGCAAGGCCAAGCGATCCGTCATCGACTCGCCTGGCCTGCTTTCAATCGATCTACGTAGTTGAATGCTTTATACGTACTCTGCCCATCGGCATGGTGTCTGCACACCGATACCATCCCTCATCAAAGCTCGCTGTCGAATAGCTAATTATATCATGGACACCTCGAAAGACAGATGAAATCGACGCTGTGTGCTGTCTGAGATTGTAATTCATACTATGGTATTGTTACATAGATTACTACCGAACAAAGAGATATCACTGACTTCTGGCAAGACTGACCGGGCCGACTAACGTAAAATATATTACTTCACATCCCAGATCGCCCAACGGGCTGCATCTCAGGTGGGTTTCTCCAGATTATCCGAGACTAGGCAGAGCTCCCGTGGGCAGGGGTGCAGCTCCGGCGCTCACGCCTCCATTGCTTGATGTAGCAGCTGATGTTACCGATCCACCGCCAGAAACGCTGCCACCGATACCTCCTCCGAAGCCAGTACTAGTCACCAGAGGCGCACCAGCAGTGGCCGATCCGCTTGCGCTGGAAGGTCTGAGGCTAGCAGGCGTATAAGGCTCGGCAGTAAAGGTAGTTGGGCCACCGGGAAGGCCAGTATACGTTCGTGTGAAGGTATAGGTCACATCATCTGAGATTAAACTGCCATAAGCAACGACGCAGCTACCGGTTCCATTGCTGGCCGTCTGCTCGCAGTCGTAGAAGTCTAATCAGGAGAAAACAAGTCAGCGCTCCGGCCTTGCTGGAGTCTCAGACAATGCTAAACTTACCAAGATTGTCGCCGTATCTGTCGACATATAGAGCTTCGGATGGCTGGACTACAACGAGTTCTACGGAAGCAAATGCAGGTAAGCTTACCCGCCCACCGCGCAGACGTTAAGTCCCTTACCAGTGATCGTACCAGTAGATACCGTCTGTGATGCCGAGTTAGTATAGTATGCAGGACCAACTGCTACTACGGTGGTATTGGGTCCGCCTACGCACAGCACCGTCAGACCCGTCAGATCCGGCTTGGAATCAAGGATACACACCAGTTCCAACGATCTCATAAGACTTCGTGAGTGCTAGATCCTCAGGTTGCCTGCGATGCAATATTGGTTCTTAGCATGACAGGCTTCCTCTTCAGCCCGAACACATACCAGAACGTCAAAGTAACTGGACCAGTTGCTCTAGCTGCAGCGCCAGAGCCAGTAGCACTACCTGATGAGGAAGCGGCCGAAGAACCCGCAGAACTGGAGCTTCCAGGAGACACTGATGAGCAGCTGCAAGGTGCGCAAGATCAGCAAAAAATACCTTATTATAAGAGACTTACGATTGTGCAAAAGTCTCGAGACTACTGATCTGTGCCTCCGTAAGAGAGGAGCGGGCGCACTCCAGGCAGGTCCCGACATTCGATACGAAGTTGGGAGCTACACATGCGCAGCTCTCTGGGAGATGATCCAGCAGGGTTCAGCGCCAAATGCAACCTATCGGTATTGTTTGGGATACCGTACGTAAAGCCTCAAGACTGGTCGTTGGGCAGGCGGCTACGACCGACGATATGTCGGAGCATGCAGTGAGACAGGCTTCCACAAGATGCGATAAGCGAGCCAGTCTACGAAACGAGATCAACCCCAGTCCTTACCTGAAGAAGCAGACTGCGGCAGAGGAGCCGCCAGTACGCCGGAGTATGCTACAGCTGCTAAGACAGCCAGACTCTTCGAGATCATCATGGTAAAGGATGAAAGTAGGTGCAACGAAGGAGAACAGACAGGAGAAAGAGAGATGGAGAGGAGAGGTAGGAACAGTTGGAGGAACAGAACGTGCGGGGCTGTACGGGAAAGCTTGATCCACCCATATCATCTGCATCACTGCCGGGCTGCATTGCCAAGCCATACTTGCTAAAATCAGCTTTCCCGACCGTCGGCCCACAACGAAGAAGGCACAGGGTCGGCATCTCAGATGATACAGAAAAGTCGCTGTGCCCGCGCCCAGACGCTCGGATAAACATGGGATGCTTCATATGATATAGGTGTATGCTACTTCCAGAGCAACCACCGCTTTCTATGGCCTTTTCGACGTCCCGCAATACGGTGGCTCCTATTTGATCGAGCACTTTACACGTGCCCTGGAGATAGACTTTCTGTTGTGTAGAAGCTAACCAGCTATGGGAGAAGCTCATACATACATCCAGAAGGCTGTATGTTGGTATAGGTAGCAGAAAGCGTCTGCGAGTGACACCGGACGAATCTCCATTACGGAGAAGTGTGAAAGCTCTCATGATGTCTTTCTTTTTGCGACGCATAGCCATCATGTTGCGAGTATCTATCATGGATAAAGCAAGCTTCAATGTCCTCATCTTCCATGATCCCAACACAGCCGGAGATCGCAACTGCCAGAGCTCCCAAAGCTTTGGGCGCGCCCGTCATGTCATTGAGGCTACAGCCAGCCCAGCAATGCCTGAGAATATAACGACACATCAAACAAATGGCCTTCTGCTACCTCTGACACGTACTCTTGCTCCTTGAAGCCTGACCTCAGCAAGTGTCGTTCGCAGGCCTGGCCGGTCATTACTCGATGCTCCATGTTCAGGAGATCTCTGAATCGTCGAGTGTCGGCGAACATGATCTCTCAGACCTCGTGCCATCCACTCGGCACTCGCAGCCCTTCGCACCAGCGATGCAGCCAGGACGCGTCTATTCAGCTTCGCACGCTCTAGACTACCAGCGTCAACACGTTCCGGCCGGTCATCGATTATCTCTACCTTCATCTCCTGCACCTACACATCTGTCTACACCTACACTTCTACAATCGTTTCCGAGCTGGGACCCGACTTGGCGCTCTGGCGGAGTCAGCGCTGATGGACGAGCATACACTACGCACGTCCCGGAAGAGTACTCGAGAGAGAGGCAGAGACTAGAAGTAGAGCGGGAGAGTGACGGCGCTACAGCCTATCTGGGAGGATGGGTTTCGGAATCAGATCATGATGCACCGAGTGTTGGCGAACATACTGCTGCTCTGCAGGGACATTACCAGTATGGTGTAGGCTACGACACAGGAGAAGCACATGCAAAGCAAAAGGGTGCAATTTCAGAAGAGAGGAAAGCACAGCGACTGAAGCTACTCGAGAAGGAATTTGGAGCAAGTCGCCCGAAGCAGGATCAACCCAAGGAAGGCAGGAAGAGCAAGGACGCATCGAGGCCTTCTGCCTACGTAGCGGAAGCAGATACGTCGGAGTTGTCGTTCAAGGAGATGCGCATGCTGGAGAAAGAGCAGAAGAAGCAGCTTGAGCAGGAAATTGGAGTAGGCACAGATGGAAGACTAATAACATCTGGAAGGCGGAAGAGGAGCTTCTTGAGGTGGATGCAAGGCTTGCTGGCTCTCATAGCAGCTGCGGCGGGTATCGGAGGAGCATTTGTGCGTTCCTGCTCTCTTTTCAAGCGTGAACTCAGCTGACTGCTGCAGTATATAGGCTACGCATCCAACGGAGGATCCTGAACCATCAGGAAAAATATCTACTTGGGCTCTATACATCCTCTCAGTCCTGTCGTTTCTCGTCACTTTCTGGACGTTCGCATTCCGGCGATGCATCAAGCGCGATTCGGCCAGCAAAGCGATAACTCCGCCCACAATGAACAGTGGGCTTGTGCTACCTATGTTCTCCAATAATGGCTACGGGCAAATCGGAGGGTCAAGCAAGCAGAAAGTTGGCTTCTTGACTGGCAAACCCAAGAAGAGCAAGCACATGCCAATGATGCACCAACAACAGCCCATGACTGTCAATTTGGTGCTTGACCCGGCTACACTGGCGTCTCTAACGGGCGTCAAGCAGGGCAAACCTCCATCTCGATACGACGACTCTGGATATACAGAAGATGCGAAGTCCGAGGATGGTCATGAAGGCGAGGAACACGATGTACACGATGATGGAGATTTCCATATACCGTCCTCTAATCGTACTGGCGGGAATCGGGGCCAGCTCAGCGTCATTGACACGATGTCGAGTATGGCGCTGCAGGATAGGTGGAAGGCTGCAAGACGCCAGATGAAGAGGCAATTGATGTGGGATATACTTCTTGCGCTATTGTGGAGTAGTGAGAGCGTCTGGGCTATCGGCTTTACTGGCTCGTGCAAGCCTGGAACAGGCGAGGGGTGGTAAGGACGCCTATTTCTCCCACTTCGTGAGCTAGCTGATAGATGGCCTGCAGGTGCGACACATACAACACTGCTCTGGCGTGTGCAGTCTTGCTTGCCATTGCATTCTGGTCTTCCGTCACCTTCGATTCTCTCGATTTACGGCGCAGTCGGACACCTCCTCGGATCTCGCGTAGATAGCTCTGTCGCTTATTATATTGTTGCTTGTACAAACACTACGTAATGCATTCTTCGTTGGCACTTTACGCGTCTGTTTGGCGTGCCTCACTTTAGGTCGCGCGTTCTCGGAGACGCGTGCCTTGTTGTTTTTGTTTATTGCATTCTGCGCAATTTGCGGCTTCTGTTGCTTGACCTCATACATACTGACCAACATCAGCCATGGCTACTGCATCTTCAATAACAAGAGCGACACGCCAGTCTGCGCGGTTTTCACGAGCGACAAAGCCAGCAAAGCGAGTGGTCGAAGAAGTGTCAGATAGCGAGGAGGAGCGAGAGAGACAGCGAGAAGTAGTTGAGAAGAGTAGTAGAAAAGTGATGAGGACGCCTACCAAGAAACGCAAGACGAGCAGCGAGAATAACGAGCAGGATGACGGGAATGCAAGCCAAAAGAGCGATGGTAGGCGGATATTATCGAGAGATGCAAGATGAGTAACTGATCTAGTTGTTGTTGCAGTGCAGATCACAGTCACTCCAGTCAAGGAAGCCTTGACACAAGCTTATCCAAACTATCTGCCTACTCCGCCCATCACGCCAACAACTTCTTCAGCTTCAAGCGACTCGACACCAACAACAAGCTTAAGCTCATCCTCCAGCAGCAACAGCAACATCTATGCACGAGCAAGAGCACTGCTACGCTTATCAGCGCACGACCAGCAGTCCAGCCAAGCATACACCGAGCTCATCGGCAGGAATGTCGAAAGAGGCCAGCTCCAAGCATTCTTAAAGACGAACCTGCCTACTCTTTATACAGACGAAGAACAAGAGGACGTAGCATCATCATGCTGCTCCAAAGCGCTCTACGTATCTGGATCGCCTGGAACTGGCAAGACAGCCCTGCTTCAGAATATCCTTGGGCGCCTACAATCCCGCTTGGACGCATCGACATGCTTGGCCTTCTTGAATTGTACTACTATACAGAGGTCGGATGATATCTGGGAACGACTGGCTGAAGAGCTAGGCTTTTCAGCTGTTGGCAAGGGCAAGAAGAGATGGGATCAGAATGCATTCGAAAAGGCTTTGCAGGCATCAAAGCAGCGCTTGTAAGCTATGTCGTTTCTGGGACGTAAATGATCTGCTGACAATCGCTGCGCAGCCTGGTTGTTCTTGATGAAATTGACCATCTGCTTGCGGGGACAAGCGGAGTGCTATCCCAGCTCTTCACCCTTGCACTCAGGCCATCATCTTCTCTTGTTCTTATCGGGATAGCCAACGCACTCGACCTCACACAACGGCATCTCTCTTTATTCTCCAGCGAAGGTGAAGCGGATGTTCAGCCTGACCTCCTACATTTCCGCCCTTTCCAGTCAGATGAGATGGTAGCAATCGTGAAGAACCGTCTGATGACTATGCATGGCGCGTCAGACGATGATCAAGCACGCACTCTTCCGGTCGTAGCGCCAGCAGCGCTGGAATTGGCAGCAAAGAAGGTAGCAGCTGTCACTGGAGACTTGAGAAGCTTCTTGTCTCTCATCAGGAAAGCTGTGGAGATTTTCGAGGCAGAACAGCGGAAGAAGCTGGAAAGCAATGCTTCGCCGAATGCACTATCGCCAACGCCAAAATCGAATGCTGGACGAGGCAGGAAGAGGCATCTTGAAGAGTATACGGATGTTCTTGCGGAATTTGATGCAGTCACAGCACCGAAGCTATCTCCTGCACATATACTCAAAGCTACTCGGCTAGTCACGCTCAACTCGGCTTCTACGACTGTCTCACCAGCCGGCGGCGTCTCTACTGGTTCATCACTCTCTGCAGTAGCTCAATCCTCCTCTGCGGTACTGGAAAGCAAGATTCAGGATCTGAACTTGCATCAAAGACTCGCTCTTCTTGGCTTTGCCATAGCACAAGCACAGCGGGAAGCTGAAGTAGCAATACCATGGTCGACTTCTGTTTCTTCAAAGTCTGCTTCGATCAAGCCTAATGAGTTGCATGCAGTATACCGCGGTTTACTGGAGAAGGAGGACCTGCTCCACCCAGTCGGGAACAGCGAGTTTAACGATCTCATCTCTGGCCTGCACACACGAGGCCTCGTCGGACTAGAATCAGACTATATCACCTCTCCGAAACGCAGCAAGTCCGGATCCACTCTAGCTGTTCCAGAATCAGCTCCAATGCTTCGCAGGACAAGCTCTTCCTCCTCCGCTTCATCAGCAAGATCCCGGTCTCCTTCTCCTAGTGCAGCACAGACACCTCTTATCCTCTTATATACAGTAAAAGAGCTCAATGCCTGCTTGAGAAGCACAAAGCCTGTTGAAGCAGCTGGCATCTGCTCTAGGATACTAGACAAGGTAGAGAAAAGCATCAGAAGAATCAAGACTGTCAAACAACAGGAAGAGGCAAGAAAAGTGGCTACGAAAGATGCTCCTATGGAAGGCTTCAGTGGGAATGGCCTGCAGGACGATGTGAAATATGTTGGCAAGCGAGATAGGAGGGGAAGAGCGGATGCAGAGGATGAAGATGGAGAAGAGAACGATGGAGTGAAGGATGGAAACGAGTCGGAGGAGGAGTGATGTTCATAGATCGATCGAATGCTGAGATTAACCACCGAAGTTTAGTCGAGACGTGTTGGATACCATAAGTACATAGGCATATAGCATTGTAGACATAGCAAAAACAAGTAATCAAGTACTCTTCATAGGCTTTCTCATACCAGATCATCGACCCTTGTGTTCTTGCTTCCTCTCCATACTCCAAATTATCAAGATGGCCGCCCTCGCTTTGACGCACAATCCGAATCCTCTACTATCGCTACTACATCGTGGCATTCAATCCCTGTTCCAGGCTCCTTCCTCGCTGCTCGAGCTCCTTCCGCCCATCATTCTGGCCGTCCCAAAAAGCAAGGTCTCGCATTCGCGCAAGTCGATGAGAAGCGCCAACAAAGGCTTGAAGGAGAAGTTTAGTGAGTGCTCAGTCTTGTAGCTTGAAGTTGCGCGAGCCAAAGTCGCTAACGAAGATTGGTTTCTTGCAGACATCGTTACCTGCCAAAGCTGTGGAAGAGCGAAACAGTCGCACCATCTATGTCATTATTGCTACTCTGAGATCACAAGAGGCTTCAAGACATCTGCCAGACAGCAGCAGCAGTCAGCTCAAGCAGGCCCTTCTTCAGCGACTTCTTCGAGATTGGCGAATGCTGGACGCAGCAGGTCGAGTGCCCCCATACCGAGGGACGGAGCGACACCGATACAGCCTGGTGGAGTCGTCACGAAGTGGATGAGGGCGAGAGCGCAGCTGGGCAAGGAGGATAAGAAAGTCAGATTGGGCAAAGATGGGCAGACATTCGTGCTGGCGGAGAAGGGCCCGAAGGAAACAAGGAAGAGAGACGGAGAGGATGACAGTGATGGACCTTCTAGCTCTGGCGGCGCGTCTCTACCTGGATTACAGTTGGCATAAACGGCTGGCCGACGAACCGCACTGCAATACACTACTTCCATGCCACGTCTATGTTCTTGAACAAATGCATCTATGCTTCTAAGATACCTCTAATTGAGCCATCAGAGCTACATGGTCGGACGGCTCCTTGTCTTTTCTAGGAAGACCAGGCTCCACACTTTCCAGGGGATGAGGAGGCAGAAGATGGGTAACTTCGATAAGACACGATGTCACTGACTTGAGCGGTGGAACGAGGAACAGATAGTCCAGCGTACAGCGCCAGAGAGGCGTTACTGAGAAACCTAGTCAGCAAAGGATCGCTGACGATGTCAACAGAGGAACTGCGAAGACTTACCGTTGGTATAAGCAGGCTCATAATAGCCTCTTCGTATCCGCTCGCTCATATCACCCTCCGACCGCAACGAGTTGGGGACTCCTTCCCGTTCTCCGTAAAACCCTCCACTTTGACTGCCCAACATGTGTGCATTCTGACCATATAACGAGACGAGCTTTCCTTGGAATGGCCTGTATGCTTCCTGCAATTCTTCTAAGCTGAGCAGACCATCGGACTCTCTGGCTGGTCTAGTATTCTTGAGTACTCGATCTTCGTCGCCTTCAGGTTGAGCATATTCTTCGCCAGCGGGTGCTCCCCCGTCATCTTCATCTTCTTTATCGTCCCCTTCAGCAACTTCGCAACCGCTTTTCTCTGCTTCAGCACGATCTCGCAGATACTTGTCTAGCGAAGAATGGACGACTGTCGAGAGCCGTAACGCATCTTCTTGCTCTTGTGTCAAGTCTGCGCCCGTAAGCAGGGAATAAGTTGCCTCGCTAGGCTGTATATTGAAGTCTGTCGATACACGCCGACCGTCACCTTTTGTCAGAACATTCAGTCTTTGACGATATTCAGAAGCTCACCTCCAGCAAAGATGCACGGCCAGGATTGCCAGGCTTCACCTCCACTGCTATTACGGAAGTCTTCGATCTGCTGAAGCAGGACTGCAACCTGCCGACATCTCTCGTAGACGTGACGGGCATGCCAGAAAAGGTGATCTATGGCGTATGTCTAGTAAGAATGGTTGCCAGAAGAGCAGCCTGGACTTACGAGTAACCAGGATCAAACCGCCTGCTTTAGGATCCTTCTTAAATCGCAAAGCCGTAAAGAGACCAATATTCCGCGTTGCACGACTGCAGCCAGTCCTTGCCTGAGCCGACCCTAGGCCAATAGATGCATCGTCCAGCTTGACGACTTTCTCGCCCACGAGTTCTAGTTGATCCCGCTTCCAGATCACGCAAAGCCCGTGTAGTTTGGTCTGATAGCCAGTGGTATACTTGTAAGAATAGCCAGCTTCTTCAAGTATAGGTCCATGATGCTCTATTTTGTCTACTTCCTGTAAGCAAGCTACGTCTGGGTTATAATGCAGGATTTCCTGGGTCCTGAGGTAAGTCTCGTCAGAAGAGGAAGCATGTATTCTTGGAGAGACTCACAGGACAGGCCCTCTATCTTTCCATTTGAGCATATCGCTGCCCGGAAAGAGCGTTCGCCGAACTAGAGCTTGAGCAAGCATCTGTCAGGACTGCTTAGTCCAGCTGCAGTCTTGTAATGAGACTTGAACGAACATTCCATGTCATAACAGTAAGTCTGTGCGAAGCCCCAGAACCATTGCTTGTAACATGACGCGGTAGCTGGATCATGGTTCTCTTCAGGAAACCCGGTAAGGCAGTGGAGTCATTTGATTCGTCTGACTTCTTCTCTTGTGCATCATCATGTCGTTGTTGAGCTTTCTTTGCTGCTTTCTCATCCCTGCGTTGTGCGATGACCTCTGGATCGATTTGGACTTTCTTCTTTGCAAGGGTAGCAGAGACCTGCTCTGCTGACTGAGATGTGGACATATATCGTCGTAAGGAGGCAGCTAAAAGGCTACGCGGGAAAGCCAGACTCGACAATCAAGATAAGAATCGAAGGAAAGCCAAGCTAACAAGTAGTGATCTAATTGATCTAGGTTGTTGCCCTACTATGCTACAAGAGTGTATTGAGACGTCTAGCTGACAAGGGACGAATCATCGGTCTTCCTATGCGGACAGATGCGCGGGCACACCCGATCTCCCTGATATTCAAGGAGGGTAACGGCTTTCGAAATATCTCTGAGCAGGGATTGAGTCGTGAGGGGACCGTCGTCACAGGTAGAATGGCCTTTGCGAGAGCGTCTACTAGCCATTTCGGTTCTTGCTTATTTGTCGTCCCGCTCTTGCTGCTGAAGTATCGTGACGAAGCCAACGAAGGCATTGCTGATCTTGGGATTGTCGAACTCCGGCATAGCTTTGTATCCTTCAGCTTCCAAGAGTGCCTTTATACGTTCCAGAGCAGACCACATGTCTTGACGGGGCATATTGCCTTGACCTAGTGCTCCAACGATAGCATTGATCTCGGTCCTTCTCTTATCACTCGCTTTTACCGCTGCTTCTGATCCACCGCACACTTGACACTTGCACAAGAAGCCAAAGTCCCGCTTCAGGATTTGCTGGCGCTGCACTGTCGTCATCTGCACGAGCGAAGGCATGTACTCGATATTGATCTCTTCTCCAGCCGCTATCGACGTTGTCGCATATACAGACATGGCAAGCTTGGAGAAGTCCATTGCATGATCCGCATTGGGCAGACAAGAGTGGTTGATACGTGCTACACGAGGGAATATGAAGGACGCTGTGCTTGGTCGGTCTTTTGATTGCAAGAGACCCGCAGGCACGAGATTTGTAGGGATTTGGGGCAGCTCGACGTTGAATCCATTTGTCGCGCGTATACCCAAGATTGGGTCCAAGCTTGAGGAAGGGTCGCTAGCATTCGCAAGAGACATATACGCTTTCTTCGCTGAAGGTGTCATGCGACCGACAAGTTCCTGAGCTTGCTGTGCTGTCAGGTCGGTGGGCCACATTGCCAGAGGTCGCTCGGTGATGATGACTTCTCCTCTCTGCATATCTTTCTTTGCAATAGCTCCAAGGCCTTTCGACGGTATAGCCTCAACTGTGAAAAGCTTCTCTTGCAGAGGTGCTCGGTTCTTTGCTGAAGATCCTTCGTCGTCGTCGCGTGCCGCGAGCAGGATAGCCAAGAATAGAGGTAAGAGATCCGGTGATATCTACTGTATAGATTCTCAGCTGGTCAGTCATTCTAGCCGCAAGCTAACGGACCTGAGGCAGGAAGTCGAGCGTTTCCCAGATAGGTTGGCCAGCTCCAGAGCCAGCAAACGGGTTCAGCGGGCTGGCAGTACTTGTTGAGGATCCCCAAAAGCTACGCCGCTGATGAACTTGGGCTGCTTTCGCTACGCATCTGGGTCGATTCGGACAGCGGCTAGCAGAAGTTGCCATTGACCGTTTCAAGCTGGCTGAAGCTGGCAGCCGCAGCGATACACGATGTAACGTTTGACTTATCATATCGAGAATTGCTTACTGCGATGTTCGAGGTTAAATGTTGGTCGGGAGCTGAGAGTTGGCTGTTTCCGTCTGTTCGATATATCGCAAACCTCGAGGAAGTCGACAATAGTGCAAAGGATACACCTGATTGTACGACCTAACAAGACAAATCTACTACGACGTCCCTTCCCCTTCTCTGTCCGGCTTGAGGCACCATCTGAAACCGACAATTTTCCTAGCCTGAAGACATCAACGCCTGTTTCGCCTACCAGAGTCTATCCTTGCTCCCCCCTAAATCTATCGATATGGAAGCCATCAAGGACGCTGTTAGCAAGCTGGGTCTATCAGATTCTGGTGCAGCCAAAGCGTCAGAAAACACAAACGACAGCGCAGCAGCATCTACGTCAGTCTATCCTTGATTAACACGAATTCTTAGATTCCACCAGACGCTGAAGCCGTCTAACCAGATCTGCGACTCTGCCGCCCTTGAACGAGTCAAGTGCACCGGCAAGCGTGCCAGCTCTAGCTGTTCCCGCGCCCACTACAACACAGACAGATGCAGCGCTACTGGCGGATCCTGTAGGCTCGACGAAACAGGGTGTGCCTCAGGACCAGGTAGTCACGCCTTGGGATGTGGAGGGCGCAGTAGTCGATGGCAAGCAAGTGGGGATAGACTACGACAAGCTCATCACGCAGTTCGGTACAAAAGCTATAGATGCGGAGCTGCTGGCCCGCTTCGAAAAGCTTACCGGACATAAACCGCATCTCTTGTTGCGCAGAGGGACCTTCTTTTCGCATAGGCGGGTCGACGTTATTTTACAAAAGCTATTCATATGCTGATAATATCGTTTATAGAGAGCTGGACCGCATCCTTGATCGATACGAGCAGAAGAAGCCTTTCTACCTATACACCGGACGAGGTCCCAGCAGCGATAGCATGCATTTGGGCCATCTCACTCCTTTCCTTTTCACTGCGTAAGCTACTACTTTCGGTCTACATACGCTGTTCGCTAATGTTGTGCCTTGACAGCTGGTTGCAGCGTGTATTCAACGTCCCACTAGTCATCCAGCTAACAGATGACGAAAAGTTCCTCTTCAAGCCAAATCTCAAAATTGAGGACGTCCAGAAGTTCTCTCGTGCAAATGCAAAAGACATTATTGCATGCGGCTTTATACCCGAAAAGACATTCATCTTCAGCGATCTCAGCTATGTTGGGTGAGATAACCTTCTTTTGTTGTCACCATAAGTATAAGCTGATCCAACGCGTCTTATTACAGCGGACCCTTCTACCACAACGTCTGTCGGATTGCCCGTGTTATCACCTACAACCAGTCAAAAGCTACCTTCGGTTTCAACGACAGCGACAACATTGGCAAGAGTCATTTCGTCGCAGTGCAAGCAGCACCCTCCTTCTCCAACTCATTCCCTCAGATATTTGGCACAAATTCGCAAATCCCGTGCCTAATCCCATGTGCTATCGATCAAGATCCTTACTTCCGGTTAACGCGAGACGCAGCTGTCAGGCTCAAGTACCCGAAACCTGCATTGATGCATTCAAAATTCTTCCCTGCCCTCCAAGGTGCACAGACGAAGATGTCAGCTTCTTCGACAGAAAGCAGTATATTCATGACAGATACTCCGAACCAGATCAAGAACAAGATCAACAAGCACGCGTTCTCGGGAGGTCAAGTATCGATCGAAGAGCATCGTCGGCTGGGCGGCAATGTCGATGTAGACGTTTCTTATCAATACATGGGCTTCTTCGTCGACGATGATGCGGAAATGCAGAGGATAGCTGAGGAATATACGAGCGGGAGAATGCTTACTGGAGAAATGAAGAAGCTTTGCATCGAAGTCATGCAGAAAGTTGTCAAGGATTTCCAGAATGTGAGCCTAAAATTCTTCAAGCTTGCATTTAGCATCGGCCAACCTGACCACTTGACCACAGAAACGAGCGCAAGTGTCGGAGGAGACGGTAGACTATTACATGGACCCAAATCGAAAGATAGATCCGACATTGGTGTAAAAGGGCATTGGGTCCTCCTGCATAACCACCATTTCGGGGCCTACAGAGTACCTCCTCTCGCAAGGAGCCTCCTCTCTACTTGCGAGAGACTGGGTTCACATCCCGTACGATCTGGACCCTTTGTCATGGGCTCCTTGTCTGATACCGTTGTCTCTACTGACCAAGGAGTATTGCTGAGCTGCTTTTCTGTTGCAGCAAGCGGAGAGCTGCTCTACTCTGACTGACGCTCATCAGAGTCAGACTAAGGACGCGCTAGCTAAAGCCGAAATAATGAGTACCTACGAGTCAGACATCAAGAAGTATGAACTGGAGAGGCAAATTTCAGATGCCAGCAGTTACAGATCAACCGCCAAAAGTACGCGCAAGTCAAGTGAAGACAGCAACAGCAGCATAGCATCTGCTAGGTCTGCTAAGAGCGATGTTTCGAGGTACTCTTCGGCATCCTTCATGAGCCCCTCCGGCGAGCTGCTGCCATCAAGACACACAGTGGACGGTACTCCTAAACCTGTGTTACGTCGTACATGTACAGATCTACAGGACGATGCTGGCCTGGAACCTCTTGTTCTGGAATGGAATCGTGCGATCAACGCAACGCTTCGACGGATTTCACCGGTGGAAGTCTCCATCTATAATCGATATGTCGCAGATGGTATCGGATCGCATTTCAAGACAGGCGATTTGGCCAACAGATACGCTACCTTCTTGCGGCAGCCACCAGCGCATTTCATGATTGACTTCAATGTCAAAACCAGTAAGGGCCTCTTGCACCGAAGTGTGCGCCTCTCACATTGCAGTGTGGTCTCCAATCATGGAGACCCGGTACTCGGGCTCCTCAGCCGTATGCAGGCAGGACTTGAGGACTCCGCAGATGGCTACGCTATCCCTTTCCCTGCAAGATGTACACTCTCCAAAGCCTTCTTCGACCATGGTCTGAGGGAGAAGCGCGCCTCATCAGGCACTTTACAGGTCAACCTCGCCGTCGCGGATCCCACGAAAACGGTGAAGAGGGCGCATCTGGGAGGCATGCACTATCCTTTTGGAGTTACTGAAGAGCAGCGCCGAGCTTTCGTGAAGGATTACTGGTATATCAAAGCGCTCTTGCCGACGGCGAAGAATGGCCGCACGAACACTCCAACGACCGTATACCTCTCCAAGCTAGAACATCGAGATGCCTTTCCAGATGTACTAAAGGTGAAAGCTACCGAGGGGGACATCCAAAAGTGGCTCGGGCCAAAAGATCCTTCAGGCAGCTATCTCATCAATTTCGAGGTCAACGATATTCAGATGAATATGCTCGGAGAGATCATCAGTGCGAAGCTGAGGCGAGTCAGCGGCCCCTTCGTACCGGTGCTGGCATGCGATATGCAGGCTGCCCAGCCTGTCAAGAAGACAGGAAGATTCAGGAGATGATGGCTTTTAGTCTCGTCGAGCAACTCGATATAATCTTTTTTGCACGTCCTTTTAGAGATGATGACTGACTTCAGCTTCTTCAGACTATCCGAGGGGAGATGACCCTTGTCCTGCACTGGAACAAAGGCGCAGATATCCCTCTTTGCTTCTTCCTTTCTTTAATGAGTCCCGCTGTTCCACTATCTTGTTGCTGAGGCTGGCTCTGATACTACCTCTCCAGAATACAAACCAACGTGCACGTCCAAGTAGCAGAAATGAGCGACTACCAATCAGAGATCAAGAAGCCTATCCTGGATCGACAGTATTCAGATGCCAGCAGTTACAAATCGACCTCAAGGAACTCACGCAAGGCGAGTGTTGCGAGCGCCAACAGTCAAGCGTCAGCACGAAGCGACATCTCCAAGTATTCATCAGCCTCCTTCGTTGATTCGAATGGCCAACTCATTCCCTCGCAACACCAGAAAGATGGTGGCCTTAAGCATGTCCTTCGTCGGACATACACCGATCTGGATCGAGATCCTGGTCTGGAACCCTTGATTGTCAAGTCGAATCGCCTCTATAACGTACAGCTGAGATACATAACATCGGAGGAACGTGCAATTTATGACGAATACACCATCAACGGCATTTCATCGCACTATCAAGATGGCAATCTGACGACTATGCATGCTCAATCTATGCGTCTTCCTTCCTCAGAGTTTATGATTGCTTTCAAAGTCAAAACTGGAAAGGGCTTCATAGATCGTGCACTGCGCCTATCTCACTGCGGCATAGCCTCCGGGCATGCGACTCCTGTTATAAACGTGCTCAGCCGCATGCAAGCTGGACTGAAGGATTCCGAGCCAGGCCATACAATTCGCTTTCCGGCAGGGTGTCTCTTTTCCCGGGCTGACTTTCCCCATGGTATAAGAGAGAAACGTGCGACTGCTGGAACACTAGAAGTCAATCCCCATTTCGTTGATCCCCGACGCAAGACCATCAAAAGCGTAGCTTGTGAGTATATTCGTACGCCTGCGGTCCAGGGCGAAGGCGCGGCCCGCATACAGGCTATAGATTTGAATTGGGCAGTACAGGTGTACATCCTACGCCAGGACAGTCCAATCCACGGTCACTTGGATATTCCGTTCTCGAAGCTGGATCACGCATCTGCCTTTCCGGACCGTCTGAAGGCGAAGGGCACCCAACAAGATATCGCCAAGTGGCTTAGAAGGAGCGAAGCTGGTGTCTTTACTGTCACGGACATCAAGCTCAATATGCTCGGCGGAATCGTCAGTGCAAAGCTGAACCGTGTCACGGAACCTTTCGTTCCAGTGCTGGAGGCAGATGTCCCACCTGCTGGGCCCAGTGTTAAGAAGTCGAGAGGGTGGAGAAAGTGATACACCGAAGCAGCATCAGCCTGTATCAGGATAAGGGTCACCTTGGCTTTGTTAGCTTGTTGCACTCTTTGTTGTGCACTTGACCAACAGGTGATTTGCCGTCACTAGATCGCTACAACACTGAGACTTCGACTCCTACTGCGGAGGCACCGACCTTCTAACGAAAGTACATGCGAATGCTGAATGAAAGAGAATATGCTGGACGAAGAGGTATATGCTGACACCTAATAAGGCCGAGGAAGCTGTTTGTCGAATGCTGCAGACCCGCTGCCTCCACCACTCCTGCGCTTGACGTGCTGGCTCTTGCCTGACTGTGCAGGACGCTGCTCGTAGCCCGAAGTCTTGCTTGGACTATCTAGAACGTGTGATGGCGGGTAGTCGTATGCACTGCGCCCTGGTGAAGCTCGACGCGGAGACACAGGTGAAAGCGGATTGCCGTTATTGTCGGTCATATCCTGTGTGAGTGCAGTCAACGATGAAGTCGAGCCGGCTGACGGATTTGCATCTGTCAACTGGTACATCTTGACAGGCGCCTGTGAATACTGGTGATACTGTCCAGAAGCGCCCGGAGGAGGTGTGGCAGCGTTCCCGGGATAGCCCTGCCCATTGTACTGGTAGCGAGGATGTCCATCGGTCGATCCAGATGGCGTAAGATTGACTGGACTATCATCATCGTCCCAGCCTTGGTCCAACATAGCTTCCAAGCGGTCGTGATCGACGGTGTCACCATCGCTAGCTGTCTCGTCGATGTGGTAGAGACCGACAGGCGGGAGGTAGCTGCTTGATTCTTCTGCGTACTGACCAATCTGCAATCCCCACCGATCGTCTTCGCTGCTGAACATCGATCCGGTATCGCTCATATCCATTCGAGAACTGTCTCCTTCCGTCGAAGTATACGTCGACAGAGTGTTCTGGTTGTGGAAATTGCGCGTACCGAAAGCCTTCTCGAACTCAAGCTTGCGCTTGCGCTCTCGCTTTAAACGTCGAAGTCTGGATCTCTCCCAGTCTTCCCATCTTCTCAGCGGCACTGCATTCACTTCTATCGCATCTCCGACCTTGTCTCCATGCCCGAGATCCTTCTTCTCTCCTGCGACCAGACGTGTCTGACCCCAGGAGAAATCATCGAAATGCCAGTATGCATAAACAGGAAGGACGAAATTCCATATCGGTAGAGAAAGCATGTATATCAACATCCAAGATACGTAGACGACTTTGCCTGTTGCTAGAAGGATCAGGATTGCCGGTAACCCAAGAACTGCAGCCAGTAGGAGAAGTGGAATCGCGTCCGAGAAATTTGTAGGTGGGTTGATACAAGCTTGAATGACCAGGGAGTACGTCAAGCAGATAGCAACAGCTGTGGCAGATGATACATTAGCCCAATCAATCGAGCTTCCGCAGTCGAAATCACTTACGAAGCACAATTGTTCCAACGAGATCCATGAAGACCATAAACTGCATGGAGAAGCAGAAGGTACCGCATAGATCCGGTACTCGGACGAGCTCCATCAAGTTGTGTATGGTAGAGTTAATCCATCTACGCCTTTGGGAGAGCAGAACCTTGAAAGTATCGGGAGCAACTGTCCTGCAGCGAGCTTGAGGGCAGAACATCATCTTGCGATGGCTGCAACATATCATATCAGTATTGACAAGCCGATGCGACAGATAGTCTCGACTTACGGGAAAGTTCGAAGCATAAGGGTTGTCAAGAATCGATCTTCACCCAGTAAGAGCAGATTTTTCTCATGAAGCGTTTGCACATCGCTTTGCGAGTACTCCGAGACGATAGCTGACTGTGTAAGGACAGGAACCCAATCCGTATCGTTCGCCTTCCTTGCTTTGAGTCGATACATGGAGAAACATCCAGGCAAGCAGGTGACGCCTCCGAATACGGATTCGAAAGCTTTGGAAAGATGGTGCGAGATGAAGTATTCGTAGACTTGGATGGCTGTCACCCAGCTTTGTCGCTTGTTCGCTATACGCGTCTCGCCGCATACGCCCATGATCATGTTGTCGTGCTGCATACAGTTGACCAGCTGCTTCAAAGAGTCTGGAAAGGCTTTAGTATCGGCGTCGACCTGATTGAGGGAAGATAGACTGATCAGCTCAAATGAATGGGTGATCGGACAGCAGAGGGCACATACCATTAAGCACACTTCGAAGAAATCTGGGGTGATGCCCATCAGAGATTGCACTTTGCGGAACAGATCATAGTCGAGCGGTGTCATACGATCGTTGCTGAATATTAGACAGATCGCTTGAGCTCCAGCCGCACCACTTCGGATGCTTAAAACTCACTATGTCACCCTCGAGAAGAAGTTCATCAGGACCATCTGCGAGTCTCGCTTTCCTCTGTTTCCAGGCTTTGCATCTCTTGCTTCTTCCGGTGTGCCCGTCTTCACTACAATAACGCATGGCGTTCTGTGTCCTTTGACCTGTGTGTAGTGTCCAGCATATACCATCGCTTGATTATGCTGTTTCCTTCCGGCCGCTACAGCGAGGTAGGACATGGGCTGAGGGTTGTCGAAGCGTTCGTCTGCGTCTAGCAGAGATACGCAGATATCGGGCGTAGACATCTTTTCTCCTGATCCAGTGATCATTCCATCGCAGACTACGAAGAGTAGCTTTCGAGAGTCGGCATAGTCTGTGCCAGCTATACTGTCCAGAGTCGTCTTGATTGAATCGAGACCTTCTGAATAACACGTAACGAGACAGACGCAGAACAGCTCTGCTCCGATAGCAGCCATGCTCAGCATACCATTCTGGTCAACGAGAGAGGGTCCAACTGCTTTTCCATTCGCACCAGCTTTCTCGTCGATGGCTTTCTTGCTGCCTTTATTGACGCGCTTGACTGTGTTTGCTCTATGCGCGGCATTTGCTGATGCGACCCATGGAGCAGCTCCGGATGCGTTATTGACTGACTTGACAGCGCCTGCAGGCATGACTGCTGGACTGACTGCGTGTCTCTTGAGGTTCTTGGGCGGTTGTACGAGTTTCGCCGACAAAAACCACGAAAAGAAGAGTGCCATGAAGAATCTTGCCAAGATGACAGACATGATGACTCCGAGCGAGACATAGAGAAAGAGTTGGGAGGCGAAACAGCCTGGCGTGATCTTGTCGATAGAACCTGCTTTGTACCGCCTCTTGATGCACTCGGCTGCATCTTTACTTGTCGTTCGCGTGTAGAATAAGCGCGTTCCGTCTTTTCCGCCGCTGGAAGTAGAGTTCTGCAAGACTGCTCGGATGACACTGTCGGCTGTATCGTTGACGGGCTGCGGGAAGGCCGCTATATAAGGGTTGAGATTGCACACTGCGCCGTCGATGACCATGTAATTTGGTATCCGCTCTATCTGTTCCCACGAAAAGCCAACACGCTTTGTCGAATTGACGAGACCGAGTGATTGGAGGTACGCTGCTTCAGGCTTCGCGAGCACACATGCTGCATTTGCAGAAGTGGAGTTTGCGCAGAGAGAGACGGTCGCGTAACGATCTCTCCGCGTGCGACATTGTTCTGGCTGCAGGTCGGAATTGTCGAAGAGTCCGGTGATGTCTTGGCCTGAGAGCTGGCTTGCAAGCGTCTGGAAGTTCACTCCATTGACTGCGTTGGCTCGAGTAACGTTGAACATCCATCCGTGTATGCCGACATATCCTGTAACCAATGATGTGTTAGGGTGGGAAGTCATAAGGATGGGGTTATGCGCCTACCTGCTTGCTCTCCCAGCCTTATAAAGTCGTTCTCTTGATTATTCTGATCTTCCGGACACAGTGTCCTGTTGAGACCTATCGTTGCGAAGCCGACGATGCCTCCAAGAATGAGGGCTATACTGCATAGCGCGACTTTCTCCTTCCATGCCTGCTGTTGAATCTTTGACTTCATTCCACATGCTGATAGTATAGCGCCTGGCGCCCAGAATGTGACGACTTGAATGTAAAAACTCCATGGCTGAAACCAGGATGGAGTTGCTTTCGCCGTCGAGGCTGCCGAGGCAGCTGCACCAGGTGCAGAGTGTGGATTGATCAGAGGTGCAGGCTGGACATGCCTATCTGGTCTTGTCAAGGTCTTTGCACGCGTCAGGTTGCGGCGCGCACCAGTCGATGTCGCCGATGTCTGTAAGCCCAGCGACTGCCCGCCTGCATAAGCTGCTCCATTGTTCATGTCCGTGCGAACATTCGGTAGTGCTGCTCGGCCGTTCACAGCAGCACCACCGTTTCTTGAGCTTCCTGCTGCTGGACGGTGCGAAGGGAGGACGTGCCCGTCGAATCCGACGTCGCGACCATTGCTATGAGATGGAGGGCCATAGGATCCAGCTGCTGATGTGGTAGCTTTGCTGCTGCTGCTCCAGTCGCTCTGCTGCCTGCCATACTCTGGAGGACCCCTCGCCATGACCGCGTCGTCTCGCCGCAGTGATTCCTGCTGGCTATCTGGCTAGCACTGTCGCTGCGACGTTACTGATGTACTGAAGCGTATAACTTCGTTCCTTTTATCGAGATTATTGCTGCATTCGAGCGAGCGGACCGAGGATCTTGAAAGTGAGCGTGGGTCTGCGAGATACCGAAGGTCGAATCGTTGGCACAAATAAACGAAAGTATTACGTCTTAGAGTGTTGGTGTAAAGCTAGAAGGTGTTGTTCCTGCGAAGTCACCGCAAAATTTCAATCAACACGAGCGAGACAGCGACGCGGCTCTGCTTTGCTGCTGCATGCCAAACCCCAAATTGCTGGGCGAAAATCAATAATCAGCGGCTGTCTTCTCCTTGACACAAAGATCTAGACAACGCAACATCCTCATAGACTGCTCGAATCGTACTTCTCCTCGTTAGCAGGAGATCTCGCGTTCCCAATCGCTCACTACATGACCGAGTTCTGCTGCAGCTGCTACATATTCCCACTCACACTCTCACTACTGCCGTAACCACAACATCACTCCCGAATCTGCATCGTCCACCTTGAAGGTCTACAACGCTCAAGATCGGGCACCCGAGCTGGAGCTGCTGGCAAGCTTGGTAGCTTTGCGCGGCGCAACTGGAAGGCCGCTGCGACCTCCTTCCATGCTTGTTCACGATTGACCCTGACTGTGCTGACGTTTCTGTCACTACGTACCGGAGCTATCGAGCTATCCGCTCAACGGACTGGGAAGCCTAACTGCGCAACCCACGTTGGCGACCACATCTGCTTGTCCTCTTCCTCCTCATGTGCTCTCGTCAGATCTCTCAGCGCGGACAGCGTCTCCCCTGCTAAGGCTACTGGCAGCATCGGCAAAAAGCGTATATTGCACCTCGCAGAAGATCTTGAAGATCCGGCGAATAGTTGCAGAGCGCGCCCTCCCTCCGTCTCAGACAACGAAAGTAAGGCCTTGTCGCGCTGTAGTGCAAAGCATACGTTTTCAGTACAGTTTCTGCTGGGTGTAATTCGATACATACGATCTTTGACGCGAAAGCGTCGCATAGGTAAGTCACTCATATTTTCGGACCTTCCAAGCGTATGAAACAGCCTCTAAGACGATACTGCCTGCTTTATCGGCTCGCGAAGCGCACGTGCACGGACCTCTTTTCATGCGCAATCACAGACGTCCTTCTGTTGTAGCAGCAGTCTCGGCTGTTATTCAGCTAGAACGCTGTGTGATTTTGTATTATTAGGAAGCTCGAGGTTCGGCCTTCACTGCTCGAAATTTAGCGAGTCTGAGAGCTCTCCTTTCTGTCAACCAAACCAACCGAAAAAGCAATAACGTAATGGTCTACCCTTTACCATAGCGGCGAGTTTAGCTGCTTTCGAGCTGTACGCGCAACCTGCACGGCTTGCTAGTCGAGAGTATCAGAGGTCATTTCAGCTGTGAAGCATCCTGAAAGTGGTATGTTAAGGCTCAGCGGGGCTGCGATACAACTCAGCAACCTTGCTGACACTGTTATATCAGCAGAAAGAAGGCCAGCAGGACTGTAGCGCGGTGCTGGACGAGTTTGGCATCGTTTCGAGGGCAATTTACATGTCGTCGTCAAAGGTCGAATCAGGCCAGCGCAGACACAGGCGCACCAGTAGCGCCCCTGTACACCAGTATCACGACTCCTGCTCTTACGGCTCTCGTTCGACATCTGCTCGCAAAGCTGGCTTTATCACGCCCGAACAGATCGATCACCCTGAATTCGGAATATGGACGTGTGAAAATCGTTCAGATGGTGGACTGGAGCACCTCAGCTCGTCAAGTAGCAGTAGCAGCAGTGGTCGACTGAAACGAAAGTTTCAATCGGCAACCTCGCTGCCTGGCTTAATGGACAGCGACACCTTCAGCAGCGAATCCTACACCGAGGCATCTACATCTCGGGAATCTTCGCCTTCTTTCTCCTCCTTCTCCTCATCTTCTATACCTACCAACGATGACCCAGAAGTCTCCTGCACAGCGACAGATGTAATTGGACAAAATGGTCCTTGCACTCTCGACGCTCCGCCAGCAAGGCAGCAGGCAAACGTTGATCTTGGGACCCACGCCCATGCGAGCATGCGCTCTACTTGGACGAAAGACGACGGGCACATTTCAAACCCCTTCTCAGCGGAGGCTCTCTCCCTCATCCCGATACGCCAAGCTGTCTCCATTTCTTTCTATCTTTTCCTCTCCATCGTAACGGCTCTATCTCTCCTCGCTATTTTATTCGCAAGCTATGGCCTAACGTTGGCGGACGATGTCAAAGTACGCGTCGGGAAAGCAGTCGAACAGGCTACAGACCTGAAGAAATGGGCCAGCGTTAGCGCAAGAGAAGGCTCAGAGGCTAGTTATAGGTATAAGAGACACTCCTCGAGTGGTACGAGTACACCTTCGAGCGGGTACTCTAGCCCATCAAGTGGGACTCGTACGCCCGAAGCTAGGGAAGTCAACGATGAGAAGCCGAGTAGATCATTATTGTACACGGTCTTAAGTCTGGTGAGCGGTAGTCCATGCTTCTGCCTTCTGTGATGCTGAGCGTTCCGTCACACAGGCAAGTCTCGCTCTTATACCCTTCATACTCCGACTATTTCGTCGCAGATCGAAAGCTTCCGACAGATCGGACAGAAACAGACACAAATCAACCTCTTCATCCTCGAACCTCCCTCCCCGACCTCCGCTCAAAACGCTCATTCCTTCCATCATTCTGGCACTGATGGTGGCGCTTCTGGGCTTCACGACAAGCTCCTCTTCCACTGTGTTCCCATCCAATTCGAGCAAAGCGCCAAAACACGAGCAGCCGAGCGCATCTCGTCGAACTCGCAAACCAAGACCGTAGAATTTCCGTCTTAGAGAGGCTTTTTGCTAGCCAAATCTGTCTAGTATCGTAGTTTACGTCCCTGTATGGACTTTTATGCCGTGCTTGTAGCCTAAGACACATGTATCCTTTCCGATAGGTCAACTCTGCTTTACTGCTCCGGCCTGCCTATACATCTAGTACACTATGCTACACTGACATGAAGCCTAACAAGTTTCAAGCTTGACTACGCCTTAGTGAATTGCTTGAAAGGCGCCCATAGTTTCTCAAATATACTGTTACCAGGCTTGCTGCTTGACAGGCTCGATGTTGACGGATGCGCAGCTCTCCAGTATGACCTAGCGCTGCTGAGTAGGATACCGCCAACGGCCCATAAGGCACCCTGGACAAGAGGCGAGAGTACCTATTACGCATTTCGTCAGTTTTGGCATATCATACCACCAATGAAAGGGCGTCTACCTGATCTCTGATAGTTATGTAGACTATCTTGTTCCACTCTACGGAGATCTGGTGATCTTTCGCAAAGACATCGTCTAGACCAGATCCCGTCCGGCTAGCAGGATCTTCTACCAAAGCAAGCGATTCTTCCACCCGCCGGCGCTTGTCTTTGTTAGTCTTGGAAAGTGTAGCTTGTAAGTCAGTATGCCGTGCGACGGGCTCCGAGTGGATGAAGGCTGCGATATGTCAGAGTCAACGGGGAACTGTAAGGATTGGGCTAAACAGCGCACGTTGTATGCTCATCAAGTATGACTGCTCAAAGCGTACGTCTGGAACTGGAATAGTTGGGATCTTGTTGCTTGCGCGCGCTTCTTCCCTCTCATGTCTGCTCCATCACTACTATCAGTATTTCCTTCGATCGCAGCGATGTGCTGGCCCACCTTATACGAGCTTTGTGTTGCGATATACGCTTCCTGAACCAATCCTGCTCATCTGCTTCACCTTCATCCTCTTCTGAAGATGACAGCGACGAGCTCGACGATGCCCGCCTGACCATCTGCCCGGGAAAGGGAGGTACCGACGTATGCACTGCTGCGCCTGTTGCAGGGTCAGATGTGCGTGCAAGCCATGGGAAATGAGAGGGATCGAGGGTGGTCATGATGCGTTAGTCGGGAGCTGACAAAGAAACACGCCCTCATCGTACTCTATCAATCTGGTCACAAGAACCAAGTCTATGTCTACATCTAATATGAAAGCTCTACAATGCTACAGCCTACCTGCGAATCCTCATTCCCTCAGCTGAGTTGCTTGGATCCAACTGCTTGGACTAGACTGCACGGGCATGTCTGCGCTCAGAGAATCGCTACCAATACGATAATCCCATAAGACTATTGAGCAGTACCCGTATATACCCATGGACTTCAAGAGCTTTATCATACGGAAAGCTTGTACATAGACGGTTCTCTAGCGCAATGTAAAGTAGAGCCTAGACAAATTAGTAGATAATCTACTTTGGCATCAGTGTATTCATGCATGCTGCGAGCTTTTGGATTATCAAAAGTGTCATTACAGATGCGGGATCTTCTTGCTCGAAAGCCGATACTTGCTTCAATCGATATGGCATCTTCAGTCGTCAAGAGGAGCAGTCGCTTGCTATCTACTAGTGCGACGAGGTCTGCGCATGCCGACGCCGTGCATCTCCCGCTCACATACTGGCCTGAAAAGCCAGCGGTCGCATCTACTTCTTCTTCATCAACAACAGCAACACAGTCAACCTCTCTTACATCCGGCTTTGTAGCGCTACCTTCTCACATCTTCGCTGCGCCTCCGCGGCCTGACATCCTGCATCAATGCGTCGTAGCACACCTCGCTTCTCTGCGTCAAGGGACGGCCGCCAACAAGAACAGAGCGCAAGTACGAGGTAGTGGGAGGAAGATCATGCGTCAGAAAGGTACAGGAAAAGCAAGAGTAGGCGACAGGCAATCCCCCATCAGGCGAGGTGGAGGAAGAGCATTCCCTAAAATCCCTAAAGACTGGTCGTTGGGCTTGAATCGCAAGGTGTTTGAACTTGGTCTACGAGTTGCGTTGAGTGAGAGATGGAGGAGGGGAGAACTTACCATCATTCTTGAAACACCATCGTTCCCGAATATTAGCACCCGCGAACTTCTGGAATCTATCTCGCAACAACCGCTAGCAGAGACATGGAAAGACTCGCTCTTCCTACTATCAGAGATCACAGACACTTTCGGGCTATCCGCTCGCAATCTACCAAAAGTCAGCGTGAAGGAAGTCGAAGAAATCGACGTGTACTCGTTACTGCAAGGGAAGCGAGTTATTCTGGATATGAAGGCAGTACAACAGCTGGAGCAACGTCTGAACGTGAAGGATGCTTACAGAAAGGTAGTCAAAGACATGAGCAAGCTGCGATTGGAAGGAGGAGCTATTCGAGGATACAACTTCAGTGCATCATCGGAAGGGCGGCCAGGAGATGAGTCAAACAACCCAGATGGAGGCATCAAGAAGCATGATGTAGTCATTGAGCAGGAGGAAGCGCCGGTCCAGGAACAGAGACACGACGAGGATCCTTTAGCTGGACAGACTAGCAAGAAGGGAGACAGAGGCGATGCTATTCGAGAAGAGATGGAGAAGCTGAGCAAGCAGCAGCCAGAGACCGTACAGTCGGAAGATAGGCCTAGCCTGAAGGATGTGATCTGAGTCGTAGCCTTTCTTCAGTAGGTTTCGATAGCGTGAGTGACATGCATCGTGTTGTCTGTTGTCCTGTCATCTGTCATCGTCTTCTACCTTCCCTTTCTGTCTATCTGTCTCTTTCGTTCACTTAACAGGTCAGGAACTGCATATTTACTGTGCAGAGTGCTTCGCACATGGCTTGCATGAGGCGCCTACTAATCTACTCTCATACAAACATATGTAGTGACCCTAATACTGCTGAGAGCTCAAGCATGCGCATATACCGCATCAATCGGTACGGCTTATAGTTCCAGGTCAAATACGATCTTGTCTGTTGGGCACAAGTACAAGTAACGTCAGCATATGTATACTCTCTGGTGTTGTGCCCGTGTCGTTGCAGCTGGATTACCTCCTGGTCCGCTAGCCCATTTGCCCTTTCCGAAAGCGACGAGCCTGTACAATGAGTCTCAGCTAGACTCTCGCCCTTACGTATGACGCTAGACCTACTCTTCGTGTACCGGATGCGTTGCATAATCCTGGAAACATCGCGGCATTCCAGCGCCGGACACCTGAAGATTAGCCTTCTTTACGCACCCGCAAGGTCTTTTCGTCCTCGAAAACAGAATACAACACTATTGATAAGTTTTGTGAGTCAGAAATCTCCGCGTGAACAGTCATGGCGCGAAGAGGTTGCGATCACGAAAAGAGATAGATAGGACGGAGGAGGAAGGAAGAGCGGAAAGAATTGAACTGAGAGACAATCTGATAAGAGGTCATACTGACTATGTGTGTAACCAGCTGATTTGTGCTTTGAGCCTTCCATGACGGTTCCTAGCTTTATATCTGAGAGTCCGGGTATCTTGCCTGAGGCAGAGAACGCTTCAGCTCCATCACTCGCCAGTACACATGCACATGTGATATACCTTTCATTGCTTCACCGCGTTTCGTCCATTCTGCAACGAATTCAGGCGAAGTAGATTCGTTGGACTTGTGCAGAACGATATGTACGATGGCCATGCTTGCTGTACTTGATTTGAAGGTACTCTATGTACCAGAAGTGCGTAGCAAGACAAGAACGTATCGACAACTCGGACATCTGGCTCCCGAGAAGAGGCACCGGCAAACGACGGGTGTGTCCGGCAGAAAGTCAGGCACAATCACTTCTCATCGCTACCTACTGGTACTTGCTGTACTATGCAACAGCATTGCGCTGGCAGATATGTTGATGCCGCCGTTCACAGAAGATAGAGCCCTCGCAGCAAGCTGGGGCGCGGCATCTGCATGATACAAGAATACAAATCATTCATCAACAGCTTTTGTACACGAGCACCACTTCTAGAAGAGCATGAAGGTAGTCTGACCACTAGATCATGCCTTTCAAGCGTTAAGTCTTCGAAGCTCTGTCTACGCTGCCAAATTTGCGATCCAGTGGCTTCGTGCATTTGGCTTTCCAGCCAGTCTCTTGATGATACTGGAAGACTTGTCGTTCTTTGCCGTCCTGATCTAGACATTAGCAGCCGAAACAGACCGCAAGTCTTTCCGGTGAGGCGAGTAGAGCTCGACATGTCCTGATGCTTTTGTGAGCTTGCTATGTCGCACCTGTGCACAGTGGTCAGAGGCACAAGTAATCTTTACTTCAAGTCTGCACTAGCGCCATGTCTGTCTCGCAGTACTGCTGGCCATCCAGGCCGTTTCTATTCGTCGCGGGCCATCTTGGCGCTGTGAGCGCAGGCAAAGCTTGCGATCTACTGCGACCTGGACTAGGAAATACAGAAGGCAGATATGAGCTGATCCGCGACATTGCTGCCGAGACATCCCAGAATGGCGAGATCGAGGGAGCGCACTAGCCTTTGCAATGAGGAAGATAAATGTCGAGAATTGTTAGTGTATGTATGTCCAAGCAGTTGATGATCGGGGTGCCGGCTTGCTAAGCGACACTCATATTAGGAATGGTCTGGGGAATTTGTAGTCTCCACACTCGATCTGTTGTGGTAAGCTATTGTGCAGGAATACTTTGAGCATGTTTGCATCTTCAATATGTGTCATCAGCTGTCCCTCTCTCAGAACTCCATGCTCTAACGAGCCGTCCGGTAGAGCGAGCATATTATCACATTGCGAACCGGATGTCGTACTGTTTACAGATGGATAACCGCTCAATGGTGAGATGAGCCTGCTCCAGCTCGCTCGAACCGAATACCGCAGTATCTGCCGTTAATCGTTAGCGGAGATTTGGCAGAGACACAAGAAGTCCAGCTTACCCGCATGCCTTAGGGCCAGGCTTATCGACGTTGATGTATACTACAGGGTGCCCAAGAGATCCACCGCCTGTAAAGTAAGAGAAGGTAAGCCTGCTGTCGGCGAAGTGATGCCTGTTATCCTAGCTCACCTCCATTGCAGGAAGCTATCCTGGTCTCAACCAGTCTGATAGGTTCTTCTGCAATCATTGCCATAGCAGACAGCGGCTGTGGTTGCAGATCCATGTTGGTCTGCTCGAATCGTGGTCCGCGCATTGCGTTTTGCCTGGGTGAGCAGGGAAAGCGCTCAGACTATGTCCCAGCTGTATACGACTTGCGAATCTACCTCGGATTTTGGTTAGGGCTCCAAATCGTAGCATTGTTGGGTGACTGATACTGAGGGACGTTTGGCGGAGGACGAGGCATCCTGTTGGCTTTCGAGCTTCAGCAACCTCTCATATCGAACGTAGAACCCTGCCAACTCACGCTACTTTAGCTGCGGTAGGCCCGCCAGATACTTGCGCTCTTTCAGCGATGAGCGACCCTCTCGAACGGCCAGCAGTCTCTTCGTGCTTCTTGTTGAACTGGACGCGGGCCAGAGGATGCTCGGGAGGCTGCGAAGCCAGCGAAGAATTCAAGCGCCGCCCAGAAAGCTGAACAATCCGTAGTCTCTGCATCTCGTAAATGGTCGAATTGGTCGAAGCAAGCCTGTCAAGTCGAGATGCACGCTCTAATAATGCAAGAACACCTGGGAAATGTTTCGATGATGGAAATACCTCTCCTAGCGTATCTATCATATCTCGTACAAGACTCTCTTGTTGCTGGTGTCATCAAAGCCGGTTTCGTTGATACCGCTCCATCCAGGCTTCAGGTTGGCTACGTCACGAGAACAAGGGCAGATTACAGTACTACTGTCTGCTGCTGCCATCAATAGGCGTCGCTAGAGCCCAAGTCCCAGATCGAGCTCCACCCTCTGGTTCAGAATGCTCTTGAGCAATCTCTCGTACGGTTGTTCTGCGGACCCGCCGGGGCCCCAAGTAAGAAGCCACAGTCCCATCCCTCCAAAGGTATACGTTGGTGACACGCCGAGCAGTGCCGTGCGAGTCTATCCACGACAGTTCTGTGCTGTAAGCCCAGGCGCCCATCTGAGCATCGTATCCGGGGTCTCCTAAACCGAGTATACTCTGTAAGGTCTGTCTGAGCTGGCCGGTCGCTACGACGAAGCTTTGGTATCGTCTGCTGGCTCGGTCGCTTGGCGAGTCGCCGGAGTTGGGCTGCGCTTGACGCTGTTGATGTGAGGCGCGACGTTCGCGGTCTGGCATCCTTTCCAAGTCGGCGAGGTGCTTCGATTGGAGGAAGAGCCAACGTACGAAAGCTGCTCGAAGCTTCGAGGAGTGCTTGCATACCTTTCGCTGCGCTGCAACACTAGCACTGCCCTAACAAGCCCTTGAAAGGAATCGCGCGAAGGAGTGAATTGTCGTCAGCTAGCTCCGGACTCCATCTCTTCTGAAGGAATGATGCAAAAGTCTCGCTGAATTGGACCTGATAACGTGTCTTGCTGGCTCCTCTTCCCCCATCAAGCCGATCAAGGGTACCGGAGTGGACGACTCACGGGCATCGCTAGCTGAAGTATAGCAGACCATGACTACAGACCCTATCGCTTCGTACCTGCCAGGCTTCGCCTTCCGTTCATGCCAATCGCTACACCAAGATGCTGCATGTTGTCGACATTGCGGCCTTAGCTATCTCGGACCAGCCATGCTCATCATCAAGCTCCTGCTTTACCATTTCAAGCTGCTGCGTGGTCTTCGCGCCACTGAGCCTTGCGTGTCTCGCGTACTATCGGCTGACCAGCAGAGACGCTGCTCTGAAGACTTTCGTGCTTGGCAAGGCAATGCCATCCAGTCAACAATACGTACGCAGGTGCGGAAGCTCTGTCGGAAAGGTCTAGCTTAGCTGGCACGCCGTTCTAGCGCATAACTCGAGTAGTCTCGGTGTGATCACAATCCAAGCATTTCACTGTGTACAGTCAATCAATGGCGACGGATTCGAATACATGCACTACTGAAGCTGAAACCGAACGGACTCTCCGTTAAACATCAGTGCCCCGTGTATACCCAGCAGCCGCGCCGGGAGGAGACTGGCATATCCTGCTCTCCTGATTCCAGACGCTTCCTCTTTGCGCTCTTGGGTTTTCCTTCTGCGATTCTCTTCTTCTCAAAGAATTGGTACGCAGCGGAGTGGGTCGAATTCTGATCTCCGCCATTTGGGCCAGTGAGCTTCATGAATCGGCCATAGCTGTTGCTGTTTACGCCGCCGATATCTCGCAAGAAGTGTGTGACCTTGTTGCCTTCTGCGAGGTATGCGCGGATCTTGCGTCGGATGTCGTTGCCTGCGTGTCAAAGTCAGCGCAAGTTCAGGTGAAAGTCAAGCGATGGGTCACGGACAGTCGTCCCAGACAGGACCATCCTCATCATAGACCTCTTTCACTTTGGCGGCTTTGACTGACTTTGCTGCAGAAGGAACAAGGAGAAAGTATCAGGCTTGCTAGGAGAAGAACATCGCACAATCAGCGGCTGACCTTTCTTGGTTGGCGCCTTTGCTGAGGGAGTTTTGACAGCTGGTACAGCATCGGAGTTCGCAGAAGATGATGCAGTCGAGACGAAGGACGAGTCGGCAGATGTCGACGAGGTCATTGAAAGATCAGGAGATGGCCTGCATTGTGTGAAAGTGCGAGTTGTGGGTGAGGAAGCAAGAGCAGGAAGAGGTCGGCACGGCGAGGGAATCCTGCAAACGAGCAGGGACCTTCCGTGTAAACAAGCTAGGTGAGGCACGCAACCGAGACGCGTCATATAGGCACGTGCATCAACACATTCTGGTGACGAAAGAGCAAACAGGGTGAGGTCAAGCTTGTACAGAGAGCGAAGCGTCAGGTTCTTCTACGTCACAGCAATAATGACAAGATGTCGACGTTGCGCGCGAACTGGTTGCGTTGACCTCGAGGTGCACTCGGACTTCGACGATCAAAGATCAAGCACGCAACCTGGACTATACAAGATCATGCTATGAAAGCCCTCATTGCGCGACTGAATGCTCTGCCCTTACAAGCCGGTCATGCATCTCTAATGGTGGCCTTGTCGTCAGCTGCGCGTTTGACGGGAATGACCGCACTCACGGCTGTCGACTCATCGCAAGTCTCTCCACCTGTCTATAATTGAGCGACAACCATCAACTGCACTGCTTAGACGGCCAATGTATTGTTCTCTGGCTACTTTGCAAACCAATCGCAAGCTTGGATTTTAACACGTACCTCCAGCTGCTGCGACCAATGAGCCTACTTCTGCTTTATGTCTCTCTCAGAACTAGCTTACATTTCCGCGAATCCAAGGACTAGCTCTCGAAAACTGGCGACACCGACGCGCTCGCCGTCTCGAAAGATGTCCACCCGATCGCCGTCATCGGAGAGTATGACTGTGACATACTCAATATGCTCACGCCTTTCACCGCTCCTCCTGATTCTCCTGCTTATAGTATATCGCATGGTGCCATCCGTGTACCCGATTCCATTAGACAAGCCCAGTAGCCGTTCAAGATCTGTCATGCGCCGGCGAAGACTTCTTGAGACCAGAGCATTGTGCACTGGTCGTGGAGGGCTGGGACACCGTGACTGTGTTGGGCCCGAGCCTCGAGACATGGTTTGACTGCTTTCGTGATAGCGGTGTAGTGTGCCTAATAAATGAGCACTGGTGCCGTGCAGTAGGATCTGAGTTGAAGACCACTAGCACTCAATATCAGAAACGGGTTACAGCAGTGCCTTGGCAAGGCAAGAAAGGGATGTACGACAAAGGCATGAGATCGATAAGTACAACGACAGGCCAGTTACGATTACATGAGGATGTGCTCACGGTGCGTGTCGTAAGCGACAGTCCAAGGTGGACATGTAGAGGTTGAAACTTGGTTGCTTCAGCTTCGAATCGAGGTGTTCTTATCCAAATGCGGGTGCTGCCGAAGCGATTTACAACGATAGTTTCAGTTGGTCGTGAGACGGTATGTACACCTAATCGCTCCTCTTACTCCTTTCCACTTCCTCCACAAAATCTTCCGCCATGGCAGTAATTTCCGCTATCAAAGCAGTCTTGTCCCAATCTTTGCGTGCCCGCCATATACTGTCATAACATGCAGCTCGAAGCTGTTCCAGTTCTTCTACTGTTAGTCCTGGAGTCTTCTTGACCAGTGTTACTTGCAGGTTGTCTAGCTCTTCTTCTGATAGTATGAAGTCTGGTAGAGGCTCAGGCGGAGGTGAAGGAGACTTTGCTGCAGGCTTTTCAGCTGCCGCCGAGCTAGACGATCCTGCTTGTTCTTGCCCGTTAATCTGTGTCTGAGCAGGGATGACAGGCGAAGGAAGTGATAAAGCGGGAGCCGTGCCAGCTAAAGTAAGACTGGCCGAAGTAGCATTGGCGTTGACGAGAGGAACACCTGGCTGATTAGCTGCAGGAGCTTGCGCTAGTAGAGATGCCGCCGATGGTCCCGCTTCTTGCAGCGAGGCTAAAGATGCAACGGATGTAGCTGAGGTTGCACCGGCATCTGCCATCTCGACAACCATATCATTTGTTCTAGCACGTTTGCTGGGGTCTTGAGCGTCGTCTTCCTCCCTCGGACGCTTGAGGCTGACAGTACCGTCATCGTCCACGTTGTCCTTGGTCGATGCATCCGGTTCTTTAGCAGCTTGCAGCGCCTTAGCTTTAGCCCTCTCTTCCGATCGCTTCTTCGCCCTCTCCTTCTCCCGCTTCGTCATCCTTTCACATTCTAGCCTAAATTGTGGCTCGAAACCTTGGTCTACGAGTACCTTTGCAGTGTTGAGCATCTGGTCTGCTTTCGAGATGTCTTCTGGGTCGCCATCGTAGTATGCGTTCTCGACTATCCGCTGAATGTCCGCCAGGAGCATGTCGGGGCTGAGGTACTTATCGTGGTATAGCCTTTCATGCATCTTGTCAAGTCCGATGTCGTGGAAGACGAAGGTGTAGACAGGACGCGCAGCAACGGGTGCAGCGAGAGCGGGTGCGACCAAAGTTTCGCCATTTGCATCGGGTGCAGCTGAAGCCTCATCGCCTGATGTATGACCGTTTGCCACGGCTGCCGCTGAAGTCGATGGAATAGGAGCATCGATGGCGCTTGCGTCCATATCTGCGTCTTCTGCGTGGCCGTTGACTTTTTCTACCTGAGGCCCTTCCGCAGTGCCAGCGATGACCTCGGCGATGGCGTCCACTTCAGTATCCTTGGAAGGTACGACAGACTCTGTAGCAGCTGGCTCTGCGCCTGGAGGACCGACTATTTCGATTTCTTGGCCGTCCTGCAGAACTCTGTTCAGCTGCCAGCGGCGAAGACTATGGAGAGTCAGGACCTACGTTCATGGGCTTGCTGAAGCGCTTGAACCGACGTTTTAGGTCCTGTAAGATTGGCCCGAGTCTGAACTTGAGGTATTCTTTGAGCTTAGCGTCATTCTGGGCTTGCTGTTCAAGTTCTGCTGCAGTAAGCTCGCGAGGTGGTAAAGGTGGTGCAATCTGCAAGTCTTCGAGGATACGTTTCTTGCGTGGCATCGCGTCGGTGTATTCGGAAGGTTTGCGACGAATGGCTTCGAGCAGGTTGCCAAAGAAAGCCATTCGTTTATTCTGTCACACATACGTCAACTCGGTCTACGCTCCATGTAAGGAAGAGCGTGAGACCTACGTTATCTGGAGACGGTAGGATCACTCTATTGTTACGAAGGAAGCCGAACCAGCCTTTCACATCTGCCGGAACTTCTTCGAATGTTCCTTCAGCTAATGCGAGGAGAAGTATAGGGTCGGAAGGGTCTAGGCTATTTAGCAAACCTTTGACAGTGGCTTTTGTTGCGTCAGATACTGCAGCCGCCCAGCTGATGATGGCAGGAATGTAGATGATCGATGGCTTATGCCGCTTGGCTTCGTTGAAGATTTGCACAACAGCAGCTTCTGCAGTCTGAAAGGCAAAACTACGTCAGCACAGGCTCTTGACTAGGTATCCTGCGCTTACTCTGACTGTATCACCGACGAGAGTGGCGAAGTCCAGAGACTGGACGTGGAAACCCTCGAGATGATGTAGTAGAGCTGCGCCGACGAAGTTCTGGCCGGAGCCTTCCACTCCAGCGAGTAGAAGACGTGGCCTAAAGACCCTGAGATTTTCAAAGGCTGTCCACACATCGTTAGCACTATACCTATTGCACTCGATCACAGCACAAGACCCACTCTGCATCATCCGTTCCTGTTCAAAGCCAGCGTTGGAGTGCGGTTCGTATTCTGCTTCTTCTAGTATGTTCACTTTTCGGACTTCTGGAAGGATCTTGTTGAGAGAGGTGATCGCGTTGTTCAGACTGTCTTTCAGAAGTGGTTCTAAGTGAGGAGGTAAGGCGGACGCGAGTGAGGATGATGATCTCGCGGTCGAGGGAATGAGGTCTGTACTCAGAATATCAGCGGTATCTCCAAGCACCATAAGATGGCAACCACTCACTTTTGGCGGATATGATGAAGTCTCTTGCTACAACGCTGATTTCCTCGGGCTTGATGACCAGTCTTTCGGGGCGCTTGTAAATTTGCGGATATTTCCGCTGTACGGCATTAAGAGCAGCTTCTGTACATAGCGCCCTGATATCTGCACCACCATAGCCTTTTGTGAGGATAGCGAGCTCGTCCAGGAACTCTTCTTGTATCGGAGGCTGCCATTTCTTCGTGTTGATTTCTAGGATCTTCCGCCTTGCGGCCAGATCCGGTAGTGGGAAGTAGAATTCTCTGTCGAATCGTCCAGGTCTTCTCAGAGCGGGATCGACAGCATCTGGTCGATTGGTGGCACCGATAACGATGACTTGACCTCTTCCGTCCATGCCGTCCATCAGAGCCAAAAGTGTGGATACGATTGAAGCATGGATCTGATCTTGCTTACTGCTTCGCACAGGTGCAAGACCGTCAATCTCGTCGAAGAAGATGATGGAAGGTTGGCTGTTCTTGGCTTCTTCAAACAGCAAGCGGAGCTGCCTTTCGGCTTCTCCTACCCATTTGCTGAGCACATCTGCACCTTTCCGCATGAAGAAAGCTGGTCGCACCCAAAGGTTATCAGCATTGCTCTGATAGACTTCGGTGTAAGGTTCTCGTACAGATTTTCTGGCCTTCGGTGGAACAGCTGGCAGCCAAGGCACGCGCCATAAGGGTCTTACCCGTACCAGGCGGACCATGGAAAAGAACACCACGAGGAGGAGTGATACCAAACCGCTGGAAGACTTCAGGATAGAGGAGAGGAAGAGAAACCATTTCTTTGAGCTGCTGGATGTGCGATTGTAGGCCGCCAACATTCTCGAACGAAATAGTGGATGATGGTAGAAGTGGATCGATATCTGCCAGATCTGTTCACGGTCAAGCATATCAGAATTCTTCTCTTGCGAAAACGATCTATGAGAAGTGGGTCAGACTCACTCGTTGCTCCAGATACTTTGCCTAGATTGTTGCTTGTTCCGGCAGCGCCCATCCAGTCTCCTGCGCCTGTTCCACCAGTAGCCAACGCACCAGGTCCACCGAAGTAGCCAGCAGTAGGTCTTTTCGAAGGCGACATCACATCGTCATCATCCGACGAATCAGGTGGGTCTCCAAACAGATTACTGAGTTGTTTCCCAGACATGTTGAAGGGTAGATGTTTCGGGCCTCCATAGCCTGACTTCTTCTTCTTCGGCTTCTCTTTATCTTCGGCGGTTGCTGAGACTTCGGGTTCTTTCGGTGTTCCATCTGGATTCAGGCCGAATATCGCAGGTAAGGAGTAATTCACTTGAGCGCGTTTTCTGAACCGATACTCTTTCTCGTCTTTGCCACCCTTTATCTTCTTGAGTGCAGCTTGAACAAGCTCATCTTGCGAGTCTGCATCCGTCAAGTCCGGTACTTCGTCATCTTCCGAATCTGTTTCTGTCGACGCAGCATCTCTTCGTGAGTAGGTGTTCTTCTCTTCGTAGTCTTCGTCGCTGTCATCGCCTCCTCGGCCTGCTCTTGTAGATCTTGTCCTTCTGCTCGACTCGTAACGCCCAGCCTTAGCCTTCTTCCTAGCTAATTTCTTCATCTTGTTGCGCCTCTTTGCTCGTTTTGAAGTGCCCTCATCGTCGTCGTCATCATCTTGATAGCTATTTTCTCCGTCTGAATCATCTCCTTGGTACCTCTTCGAAGACTTGCTCTGCGATTTACTCTTGTCTTTGCGCTTGCCATGACCATCTTCTCCCAATGCCATCGAGTCGCTCGAGTCTGATTCCTCAACGACTATTGTCTTTGTCTGTCGACCAGAAGCCGTCTTGTAGGGCTGCTGCTGCACGGCTAATTGTTGTGCTTGCATGACCGCCTGCCCATTCGAGCGAGAGTGCGTAATGATACGATTCTGCCGTTGTTGCTGCTGTTGTAATGTCATTCCGTCGCTAGTGGGATCTGCTTCTTCGCCCTCTGCATCCTCTTCTGAATCTGGGATTCTCGTTTTGTTGGATTTTCTGCCATTCGTGCTAGTCGACGGCATCGGCGGAGCATTTGACCATGCTTGATGTGCGTTGTTGGAAGTCTGATAGCGAGGATCGGAGTCTAAGAGCATTGAGGCATTGGCAGATCGGGGAGCGCCAGCATTGTATTGCTTCTGATCCGCTGGAACAGCCGACACATAGTCATCCTCGTTTTCATTGTCTCCATTCGCTTCAGACGAGGAGCTATCGTCGCTATCGAATTTATCGACAAAATTTGGATGACTGCCATCGTAAGGAACGGCTGCTTCTTGCTTGACAGCAATCGAAGGGACGGACTTAGGTGGAACGACCTGTCCCGAGCTTCTTCTACGAGCGTTGTTGCTTCCACTTGCAGAGACAGACACGGCAGATCTGTTGCGCATATCTTGATCATCCTCGTCACTTTCTTCGCCTTGGTACTCCTCCTCTTCATCGCTTTCAGCTTTCCGTCTCCTACCAGCTGACCCTGACGGACGTGTAGGGACTGTACTTCCCGCGTGCTTAACAGTATTGCGAGACGTAGGTGCTGCAGCCTTCTTCTTTCCCTTGTTTGAGCCTTTTCCTCCGTACTCGGCGTCTTCGTCTTCGTCTTCTTCATCTTCATACTCCTCCTCCTCCTCTTCGTCGTCTTGCCTCCTATTCCTTGAATTACTGTGCGGTGCAGCTGCTGGTTGTGCGTAGTTTATCCCGCTCTGACTGGTAGATCTCCGTGTCGGCACCTCCACATAGACATTACTGCTGCTTCCTCCTCCACTCAAACGCGTGCTTCTGGGCGGCTGCTGCGCATATACTGGAGGAGCAGAGCTTGGCTGAACGTACGCCTGGCTTTCATCGTAGTTCTTTTCGCTCTTTGCGCGTAACGAGCGAGATGGATATCCTTGATTGCTGTTATAGCTTCCACTGCTGTTTCTGCTTCCATTTGTGCGCGCCATGTCTGTACTGCCTGGACCTCGGTCTGCTGCAAAGTAGGGAGAAGTCGTTGCCGGAAGACCAGTATGCTGATAGGTAGAGTAGTCTGTAGGAGTAACGAGAGATGGACTCGGTAGAGCTTGCCTACTTCCGAGCTTCAAAGTGATCTTGCTGGGATTGACGGTCGCTCCAGAACTGCTCTGGCGGTAAGGAGCCGAGGCAGAAGAGCGATTAAACGGCGCAGAAGGACCGTTATTCGACCAGGACATACGCCAGCGTTGTTGACTTCAGCTCGCGTCGCTGTTTCTTGCAAGTAAGTCCGTTTTCGACACGGGCCAGATGAGGCGCCGTCGAGAAGTCGAGCCAGCACGGAGAGCTCTGGGCAGGGTCGTACGTCGACGCTATGATGTATATCTTGCTTTCACTTTACTAGCAACTTGCGTACCTCAGCTTTTCTGCGACTTTGCTTCTCGCAATTTACGCCTCTTCTTGCTGGCGGCTCTCTCTCACCTCGCGAGTCGATGTCAGCGCGTCTCTTTGGCGAATGCTCGACCGCGAATTGGCTGACGGTAGACTTGCTGCTAACGGGACAGCAAAGACAGCGAGCAGTCGAGCAAAGGCAAGAAACATTGCACAAGTATATTTCAAGTCATTGGAGCTGGACTCGACAGAACAGTGACAGGCCAGCTCATGTCGACATCCTGCGATCTGCCATCCAAACAAACCAGCGACTGGAAAGTACGAAATCAAACGAAGCTAGCCACGCACTGCAACGCGACTGGTACAATTCGCCAACACGATGGTTATAACGACAGCATCACATCACATGCGCTTGGCGCCACGATCCTGTGCTATCAAAGTCAAGTGGACCTCGATCTATACCTCTTGCCATCGACTCAAAGTACCCCTCCTGCACTTGAGGAAACCAATATACACGTACTAATGAAGATATCATCGGTGCTCTCCAGCAGCGGCCAGCCTGAATGTCGCATCCACCTTGTTCGGCCAGCACTTCAAAGCTCGACTTCAGCATCTGAGCCCTGCAACGAGCAAATACTACACGATGCGACCCTCTGCTCTGTTCGACTAAAGTCCTTTGACTGCCGATGCCTTTCTGTAGCCTTTGTCTGCCGGAGTCCTTTTACGACCTCCCCCTCAAAAGCTGGCTGCTGATGTGACAATGCGCTCTTGGCTCCCATACTCACACTAGGCTCTGCGATACCAATTGAGACCAAGAGGCTACCGATCCACTAAAGCTATGCCTACACACTCTATGCAATCCCCCAGGAGATCTGGAAGAGGTAGCACTGCATCAACGCAATCATCACGCTCCAGTCTATCTTCGATGGTATCGATCGACTCCGTCAGATCCGCAGACTACAGGTGCTACACGATACCACCACCAGCCGACTTTGTTCCACCTGGACTCGATCCGAAAGTACTCTGCAAGGTAGTCGGCACAGTAACTAAGGTCGATGAAAAGCGTACTCCTGAAGATCCCAGATATCTCAGTATCCATTATACGGACGTTAATGGACAGCCTGCGGACGCCTCGCCGATGAAAATGAGGGGAAACACGCTTCCGGCAGTGGGAGAGAAGCTGTATAGAGTTGCCGAGCCGCACAAATACAGATACTACAGCGCAACGGACCTCAAAGCGAAGCGCAAAGCAAGAGAGCAGAGAATACTCAATGATGATACCGTCTCCGAGGTAGTCACCCTGGAGCACGGTTATCTACTGGACGATACCGCAGCGGGGACACTCAAGAAAAAACAGAGAGTAACCTACACAAAGTATGGCGACGTGAAGAAAGTCAAGAGTCAGGACAACTCGACACCTGGAATGTGCATGGTTAGGACTTGGAATGTCCATGAGCGGGACTGGCAACCTCTAAGATACGATGAAGGTGAGATCGTAGGGCCAAACACGCCCACCTATTTCCAAGAATGGACAACAGACTCCGGCGAACAGGTCGAAAGGCTGCTAACCAAGGCTGTGGTAATGAGGCAAAAGAGAAATAGACGTGCGGAGTGGAAAGGAGAACTTGCAAAGAAGGCCGAGCTAGTAAAGAAGGCTGTAGGTCACAAAAGCTCCAAGAAGGGCGTCTAATGCTTGAAGCCAAAAGCTTCAAACCGTTATTCTCGCGTGCGACATGGCACATCTATTGTAACAGTAACGCTCACAAGTACGCTGCTCTGCGAATGGACAGCATTTCGGTGCTGAGTGATCTTGACAATTTTGTGCCAACCTCTCTCTGCTTTCTTCAACAAACGCAAAAAACCACGGTCCAGTTCAAAAAGCACATCAAGTAGAGGACGAGGGTGCATCACTGCATTCATACAAGAGCATAGCTAGAGTTGCAGGACGTTTCCTAGCTGCAGGCTCCCTCTTCGCGAGGTTGTCAGCTCGCGGCCTGGAAATTTTCTGTCGACTTTGGCTAGGCTTTCTTTTCGTTTGATGAAGATATTGGTGCCGTCTCTGGACACGGAGAGCATAGTCGTCTCGCCTCTTACGGTCTACTCTTTCTACTGCTTATGGCGTGCAAAGATGGGCTGTTTGGGAACGAGACGACCTGCTGGAGCTTGGGTGCGGCGGTCATACCGCTGTTGGCGTATCACAATACAGCCAGCAGTAATGGAGACGGGCGCAATGCTCTGCCAGACATTCTCTCGTTCTTTTCACCATCTTTCGTTGTTTCTGTGCAAATATCCAAACTGTTTTCTCGACCTCTCCTTGCGTTGCTTTTACTCCATGTCATGGCCAACTAACACCTTACATAGCTATCATACTGTACTATTATAACGACCACGGCGCAAGGCCTCACGAAGAAGCGGTGCGAAACAAGGCCGCGAAGCAATTCTCGACATGCAAGCTGCTACAGATCTGTCGCAGCCAGATCTTTACGATGACGACCTACACGCTTCTACGAACAAGAAACCCAAACTTACGAACGCGGAGTATGACCAAGAGATGATGATTCACGAGAGTCCGGCTCACGACCCGTCTTTTGCGACTGGAGGTTCGCACGGCTTGACCGATAGCGTTACAGATGTCCATGAAGCTGGAGATATCGAGGTATCAAGAGCGCAAGGTGATACGACCGATGTTCTTCGAGAAGGTCAACAAGGCAATTTAGACGATACAAGCGCGAGCGCGACCCAGTCGTACGGCAAAGATGGAGTCAACGAAGTAGAACAAGCAGTAGGAGGATCCATCAGCGAAAAAGCAAGAAGCCGCACGCCTCCGCGGGCTTCAGCTGCTTCCACCCAGAAGAACGTCAAAAGCGCGAGCAAATCAGCTCGCAATCCGGACAGAGTGTCACGCGAGCTTCTTCATCTGCTCGATGATTCGACAATAAGCTTCTCTCCTCGAGGATCCGCCAGAGGGAATGTAGATGGATCGCCGTACAGCGTAGAAGGCGTTCGCAGAGCCGCTGCGATGCATTCTTCGTCTCCTTATACTCCTCAGATAGTGCAAGAGGAGGATGCGATCATCATTCCCAAGCCGAAGAAAGAATCTAGCATCCATGGCAGCTCGACGCCTTCGGAGACGGGAGGACTAGAGATGGTAGTAGGATCGCAAGTTGACGCCTTTTACGAAGAGGCAAGCAAGACGAAGAAAGCAAAAGCCTCAGGTGGTGCCAAGAAACTGTCTACGACAAAGACGAAGAATACGAGCGCAGCTTCTTCGCAGACTGGCGAGCCATTCGATCCCTCTTTCACGATAGGCGGGAAATCAAAGGTAACTATGCACAATGTTATTCCACTTCAGCTATCGATGCTGATACTCGCACGTAGAAATCGTCTAAATCAAGACCGCCAGAGGACCCCAACAAAGTCTACACAGAAGAAGAACTCGCTGCCAGAGCGATTACCTTCGCCAAGAAATCAGCTTCGTCAAAAGCGGCCTGGGAGCGGAAGAAGGCCGCTCTAGCGGCATATGAAGCAGTCTACTCGGCGGCGCCTCAGCTGGCAAGTGATGTCCAGAGCCAGAGAGAGCTTTCAGTTCCCAGTCAGGCGGGATGGTATGGTCCTGCCGATGACGTCTCGAATGTTGGCAGTGACACAGCATTCGATCCATCCGCATCGAAGCAGTCCAAGGTAAGCAAGCTCCACGCAGCACAAGTCTACCTCCACGCATCTGAATCTACGGTGTAAACAGGCGTCAAAAGCTAAAACGGCCAACGCGAAAGGACAGGCTAAAGTTTCCAATAAGTCCAAGAAGAAGAAGGCCGCCTCTCCAGCTGCTTCCGATGCTTCCTCTATCCCGATGCTAGCGCTCTATTCAGCGGATGGCACCGTCTCGAACTTCGATGATGCGCGTGTGAATCTGGGTGCCTCGACTTCTAAACGGAACAGCAAGTCACAGCTACAGCAGCAGCAACAACTGGCTCCTCCCACGCCGCCCCTGCCCGAAGAGGAAGAGGAAATCGATGATCGGCTGTACTGTCTTGTAAGTCTCGCTTGCGCAGACTACACGCCTCACCCGACCAAAGCTAATATTGCTTGTCATCGACAGTGCCAAGAGCCGTACGACTCGGAAAAGCTGATGATTGCCTGTGATCGATGTGACGAATGGTACCATACAGAATGCATCGGTCTTTCCGAAGATGCGGTCGCACTCGTAGATCGATTCATATGTCCAGCTTGTGAAGCCGGTGAGGTGGATAAACGCTTCTTCGCATATGCAAGGTTCTGATGAAAGATACTGTCCTACAGCCCTAGGCGAAAAGACCACCCACCGTGCTGCTTGCGCCAGGCAGGAGTGCGGAAAAGCGGCCCTCAAACATAGCAAGTACTGCAGCGACTGGTGCGGTCTATCAGTAGCGGCGTCGCGTCTCGACCTACATAGGGATCAAGTAGACTCCGGAAAGCTGTGGAAAGCTGTTGAGGGATCTCAGCGGCAAGAAGCGTTCGTCACCGTTCTACTACCAGATGGCTCGGTGCCCGTTCATCATGCCAAGACCTCTGCGTACAATACGGAGCAAGAGCTGCATTCTCTGAGCACGTCGCTAGATCAGCTCGTAGCTAAAAGAATGTCGATCGAAGCTCAGCACTCGGTAGTCGAGCACCGGCTGCGCTACCTCCGCCTCGCTCTGCAGCGGTGGCAGCGCTCATGCGCCGCTTTCAAAGAGACAATGCCCGCACAGCCTTCAAAGAAGAACAAGACTAAATCCGGAGCTACTGCCTCCGCAGCTGATGGCCCATGTGGTTTCGATGTCCGCTTGGTATGGGAAGACAGGGACTTCGCAACTTGGCTAGATAGTGACAGTGGCAGGAGAGTATTTGCAGCGGAAAGTCAAGTCGGTGGGTTAGAACCGGAAGGAATCACCATGGAGACAGTCAACGACGAAGAAGAAGAGGGCCTGGTCTGCAGTCTGAGCAGGAAGAAATGCGACAGGCATACAGGGTGGCAGAAGATGCGTGAAGCGGACTATGAAGGTGAGTCTTGCTACGTTTTTGCGTAGTCACAACCGCTGACTTTCCTCACCACGATCAGTCGAGAAATCGGTCTTGGTGAGTAATTATAATGCGTATGTCGCGTTCACACGCTGATGATTCACTCAATCACTTCCGACAGGCTCGCAGATTGGGCGACCTAGCCAAGAAGGAACGACAGCTGCGGCGGCGAGTCGAAGACATCTCTGACCTCTTGAGATGGCAGCAAGAGCGGTCTACAAAAGCCTCAGAACACATCAACGTGCTCTCGCATCCTTCTCCCGCTGCTTCGGAGACTCTCGAAATGTCAAATATCGTAAACATCGACAGCGAGATGGCAGTCGAGGAGCACGCTGAGGATGTGGACAACATCATGATCGAAGTGGCATAGCTAAACAAGTAGGACCTGGCTTTCACGATACCTGTACGCCTTCCGTTCACATGGAGCTCCGCTTTCTGAAGCGAGTACTGCAGGTCCAACTGCAGCTGTTATGATAGCATGAGTGTGTTGTTGTGAAGATAGAAGACTGTATAAAGCGTTACGACTGACGCCTCGGTAAACTTCTGTCTAGTCAGCGGGTTCATCCGGGACTCTCTTCAGCATACGGCTAATCGCGAGAAAAGTCTTTTCGCATCGCAACACTCTTGACGGCTCCTCTGTTACAAACAGCGATCAAAGCTGTATAGCGAGGTCGTAAAGGCTCGTCAAAAAGCTCGATATCATGGAAGACCGGTCAATGCAGGATGGAGAAGTCGATAAGGCAGTGGAGGAGCAACAGCAAGATCAAGAGCAAGAACAGCTGGAGCACTGTATGCGAATCTCAGGCTTCAAGACAATATACAGCAAACTGATCTAAGGTTATTCAGCCCACTTCGAATTGACGATCTTGATACCGAAACCAAATTTTGGCAAGTCGAGCTGGGCGACGAGCAGTGTGAAAGCAGGTCAAGATCTAGATAACTATATCCCTCTGGCTTTCCCAACGAGTGGAACAGACTGCATTCGCGACATCAAGCAGACGGTTGCAGAAAGTCCTGAAGGCTTCTGGATCGGATCGCATTCGTTCAGGCGCATCCTGCTCAAGGAGAAGCCTGCTGCGAAAGAAGGAGAAGAACCTACCGTCATCGTTGATGGAGAGCCTTCTGAAGTCTTCAATGAAGCTCTTGATCTGGCTCACGTGTTTCCAGAAGAAAGCTACAAGAACCTTGAAGTGCGAAGGGTTCTCATCGCAGTAGCCAGTGCGTAGTTTCACTCGCTATGTATGCTGTCTAAGACGGGCTGACCTGCTCCTTCTAGCTTCCTACACCGATGCGGAAGCTCGGGCGCATCTTCTGCGTTTACGCGATGCAAGCTTGGGTTACTTGACAGCTCTGCAAGCGAAACGACTGTACCAACCTCCTCCATACGATAGCTCCTCCTTGGCCATCGATGCCGGCCTCACGCTTTTTCCTTTCGTCAGCGGAAGCAACAGCAGTTCAGCAAACGAGCAAGAGAAGCCCATTATAAATGGCCAGGGAGATGCTGTCAATGGACATGATGGAAACAAGTCTGGCAAGCGACCAAAGGGCAAGGGCAAAGGCAACCCTCCTCCAGCTAAAGCTAGCAAGCCAGCTTCTTCACCTTCGCCGGCTTCTTCCAAACAGCCCGATAGCAGCTCAGCCGAGTGGCTCACAGCGGAGGCCGACCCGCTCCAGGTACACCTCGACAGGAAGAGCTATCTTCCCTCCACCTCCTTGCCTAACTCAGCCTACAAGCATCTTGCCCTTTCAGTCTGGAATCCACCACCCCAACATTTGCGCTTGAGAGGCCACTTCCTCTATATCACCGTCAACACTCTTGAGGGAGAGAACTTCCAGATTACCGCTTCCGAGAAGGGATTCTACATCAATAAATCCGATAATCATCATTTCGACCCATCGCCCCGGACCTCGTCGGCCAAGTCGCAGGCCGCTCAACAAAACTTCCACTCCATTTTCGATCTTCTTTCAGCAGTATCACCCCAATTCTTGCAGAGAACAGAAGCGCTTGTCGCAGATGCCCCGACCGACTTCTTGGAATTCTTCGCCTCAGCACCTCTAGCTACTTGCACCCCTGCAGCTCCTTGGCTTGTCTCACCACCTACCAATGTGGCCGATGGTACTCGCTCGCAGCTGGCGTACCTTTACACTGGCTCCACGAATGCCGACACCTTGCCTTCAACCAGAGATTGGAATGAAGAGCTTACTTCCATGCGAGAGCTACCTCAAGCTACCAATGATGATCGTCTCTTCAGGGATAGATATGCCGCAAAGCTGTTCTCGGACTTCCAGCTTGCAGCGATGCGAGCGGTTCCGTCTATCGCCAGGGGCGATGTCCCTCCCTTGAACGCCATCGATCCAGCAGAAGCCAAGTCATACCTCGTCAGCAACATTCTCTTCACACAAGCGCAGGATTCCGTCGATGCTTTCGCGCATCTGGGCAGAGATGAAGCCGCAAGAGTCACAGCGGGAAAAGATCTATGGGCTGCCAAGCTCCTCAATGATGCCGATATATCGAAGTTGAATCCCATCGCGACCGCTGTGGTCGACTACTGCGGTGCCCGATGGGTTGCACAAGCTATTCCTCCCGGTATCTTCGACCGCGGTTTGACGAGCACCGACAAGGAGTCCTCTGCAGAATCTGCAGAAGGCGCGAAAAGCGAAAGCGAGGAGGAGAGGGTCGCCAACGGTGCTTTCGATGCAAAGAAGGACGGCAAGAAGGATTCGACACCTGCTCCAGCTGGACTTCGAGCAGTCTATGGACCTGCAAATACCGACAAACCGCAGGACGGCTACGTTGCCGAAGCTGTCTTTGAGCCTCTCGCCAAGCAAATTGCTCAGCACTTCCATCTCGCCAAACATACAGTGATAGACACGAAGGGTCGGGAGACCGAATTGTGGACACCTGCTGATGTTCATGGTATCATTGCTGCTGACGGCCGCGCCTACATCATCGATCTATGTGCGTGATCACAAATGTCATGATGTAATAAACTAATATCGTAAGTTTCATAGTCCGCCTATTCCCGGTCGATGTCAACTTCTTGGAGCAGAACATGTCAGGAAAGCTGTACGGAGCAGAAGAGGCTTCAGACGCAACAGAAGCGGATGCATATCCTCATCGTATAGCGCTGTTGCGGCCCGAGTTGATTGAGCTCTACCACGGCTTGAAGGCTCGGGAATGGATTGAGCAACAAGTCAAGGAGTCCACGAACAAAGAAACATCCGAGGCAGTAAAGGGAGATGCTAAGGAGATCACAGATGGTACAGATGGTCCCGAAGATAAATCCTTCGAAAAGCCAGAGTCTGCAACTTCGGAAGAGTTTATAAAGGTAGAGAAGGAGAACGGAGCTGAAGCGACAGAAGGAGAAGCGTCAGCAACAGCATCATCGACAGAGCCAAAGAAGCAGACCGTCATCGATGTTGGCAACTTCAAGCTAGCTTTCAATCCGGATGCCTTTGTCGATCGGCCCGACAAGCCTCAGCATACTGCTGATCTGGCCGACTCGTCGAAGGAAGAAGACTCGACGAAAGCAGTGCGCGATGCCTCTACTTATCTTCGCGAAAAAGCGATACCTTCATTGCTGCGGGACGTGATCACAGACGAAATTGTTCCTCTAGACAGTGCACATCTGTCAACTACCTTGCACAAGAGAGGTATCAACATTCGCTACCTCGGCCTCATCGCAGAGGAGACCAAAAAGCCCTTCCCCATGCCAGGCGGCGGTAAACTGTCGGAAACCGCTGCCAATGAGGTCGCTGCCTTCTTGGCCAACTTCAGAGTGAGTAGTCATCATTGAGGGACATTGCAATTCCGCTAATGATTCTCTAGGCGTGTCTCATTCGAGACATGGTTGCCAGAGGTGCCAAGCACGTTCTCCGTCGCACCATATCTGGTCTCTGCAACGCTGAACTCACCGAAGCCATCTCACACTTCCTCAACTGTCTCTTCGGACCATCTTCGCAAAGTCCCAACCTTGTCAATACTAGCGCCTCATCTGCCGAATGGACTCGCTTACAACCCGAGTCGCTGCAGAAGGAAGTAGCAGCTGAAGTCCGTCGGCGTTTCCGCTACAATCTGCCTGCAAGCTACTTCGAGGATCCTACCAGCCATAGTCAATTACTGCGCGAGATTGCACTAAGCTCTGGTATACAGCTTGCCCTCAAGCAATATTCTTTCTCAGCTTCGAGCGCTGCTGTAAACGGCGCTGCGAGCGAGGAGCAGACTAGCCATTCCAAACAAAGCAGTAGCGCGAAGAAACACAAGACTGCCCAGGTCAACGGGCACACGGACGCATCCTCGCTTTTCAGCCCTGAAGATGTACTTAATGTCTTCCCCATATCTAAGAAGGCTCCTTTCAAGGTAAGATCGATCGCGTCTGCTACATCACAAACGCTGATTGGCCTTCTTGCAGAGCGCATTTGTCGAGAATCTGTTCGAGCAAGGCCAAGTCTGCTATATGCGTGGCCAGCATGAACATGGCGAAGCCTTCGTCACCGACGCTCTCGGCTACTACGAAACCATATTTGGATCCGTCCATCCAGAGCTTGGCGAGGCGTATCGAGCTCTAGCCAATCTCTACCATCGCTTAGCAGGACAGCTGTCCAGGCGTATCCAGCTATATGAAGCTTCAGCTGCTCTTCCCAAGGATGAAGATCGAAAGCGAGCTCGCACAGAAACAGGTTTCGCGGATGAAGAGGCTCTCAAAGTCGCCAAATCACACTACGATGCCTACTGCGAGCAGGCAATCAAGCTTACACGGCAGGCAGTCATCATCGCCGAGCGTACTACCGGTATCGATAGCCATGAGACGCTGCAATGCTACTCAGATCTGGCTATCTTCGAGAGCCAAGTAGGCAACGGTGACGGGGCTCTACGGTGCCTGCAGCATGCGGTAGCTCTCAGTAATGCTCTGTATGGAGACAATCACCCTGAGAAGGCCAAGGCAGCGGTATGCTTCATTCCGTTAGAGTACTTCATATCTTGCTGATTCTCGTCCCTACAGTTCTTCGCCGCTCAGAGTGTCAAGAAGCCGAATGTCTCCACTGTTCCCTTCTACAAAGCCGCGCAGACTATCTCCAGCAAAGCCTACGGACCCAACTCAATCATTAGTGCAAACTCCGCGTATCAGCTAGGGCAGTCCTACATTGTCGACAACAATCTGGCCGGGTCGATTCCATTCTTCGAAGAAGCTATCAGGATCTTCGAGACTAGACTTGGAAAGGACAGCGAGAATGCTCGAGAGGCTTCGCAGTTGCTTGGGGCAGTCCGTCAAGCAATGGAACAGAAAGAGCGAGGGGAGCTCGAGAAGGTCCAGAAACTAGCGAAGAGGCTAGGTAGCGATTCAGCCCGTGCTAAGGAGCTCATGTCGCGTATGGGCGGATCCTCGACAGCGAGGAAAATGCCAATCACTTCCGCCTCTACAACGCCTGGGAACGTTGTGCAAGCTGTGGAAGACCGGGCCGGCAGCAGAGGGCACCTTGCCGTTGATGAACTAGTGCAGTTCATCGAGGGTAAGCCTTCCGCAGCTAGCAAGGCCAGCAAGAACCGCAAGAAGACAGTCAAAAAGCAGTGATCATTATATAATGTACATTCTCTCGTCTGGAAAAGCAGAAACTCGTTAATAGCAGAGCGAAGCATTTGGCTTAACCTTCGTTAGTAACCCCGCAATGCATAGCACCCCTCATCTCGAACGCTGTACGCTGGCTCTACATGCTAACAGACGTGTCAGTCTGCACATTTCTGCGGATCCCAACAAGCGACCATCGCGCTGGCGACATTTTCAAGGTCGTGGCTGTGTCATGACTGGTCGAATATTCGTTGTGTATCTGCCAGGTCCTCTTCATGCGAGACGCTGCAGTATATATGTCTTAGACTAGAAACACCTTCGAGATGCTGATCCCGCCTAGATTGGCTAAAGGCCGCAAGAAGCGCCTGGACTCGTCGACAGAACAGTCGGAGCCTGGCCCAGAAGTACTTGCAGAGGTTACAACTACCGTTAAGCACGTATTCCAGAGAGGCGCGGGCAGTGATGCCAGGGTGATCATAAAGACGGAAGGCACGGACGCAAACGGCAGCAAGGTGAAGGGAAAAGTGAACTTACGCGGCATACACATAGCTGAAGGCGTACCAAAAGTGGTCGAGACAGGCTCCCGTTTACGAGTGTTTCACGCTCGTCGAAAGGACAAGAGGAAGATCAGCGGCGGAACGTGGATCCTGCTATCGTGAAGCACGACCACTTTGCAATCGGGACAGGCGAGTCTGCAGAGCAATGAACAGTGGAGGGACAAGGATGCGCGATGCTGAAGGGCGAATGTTGTATTGTGCAAACTGGACTCTTCGCATGTAGGATGTAAGGTTCGGATGTCTGCCTGGGACGTCTTGAGGCAGACAATGGACGGCTGGTACGCAGCCGGGCAGCGCAAGAAGAGTCGCTAATGCTGTTGACGGACCTTGGAGAGTTGGACTGAGGGTTTGAGCGTCCCCTCTTTTCAACTTAACCAGCTAGCCGGTCTAGCGAAAAGAGCACGCCAATTGTCCGTGAACAGGAAGGTCTTACTCTGCAAGCCCCCACAGATTGAGAAAGCTCTTCACAATCACTATGAAAGCTGCCCCTCTCATTCTCGCTGCAGCAACTCTGCTCGCTCCCTTCGACGTTGCAGCTATCAATGTCGCTCGAGATGCTGGCATGGCAGCTCGACCTGACGATCACCTTGTCAAGAGGGCTCCGGCTTGCGAAGGGAATCCCTGCGTGGTGAGTGTCGCAGACTTTCAGCTTGTAGACTGCGCTGACATCGAAGACCAGCACCCCCATGACCAGAATATCCCTTGCGTAATAGCTTGAAGGCAGCGTATACTTTGTCGTATCCGTTGTGTTGATAGCTCTCATACTGCATCAGTATCGTCTGCAAGCCATTAGCCGATGAACGCGGGCCAGCGAAGCAGAGGGAGCATATCGTCCATTGATGTAGCGGCATTGTATATCGCAGTTCTAGTCTTAGCGCAGCGCCGATGTTGGTGCTGGATTTGCTTTTGAATAGTTAAGAGTGAACCAGCGATTCGCATTTTGGCATCAGACGCATTCTACAGATCCGGAAGCTTTCGCAAAGCCGGCATGTCGGAGGCACCTGCTGCATCAACGTCAACAGCTCGTCCGCCAAATCCTCTTTTTGCGCCCATCAGTGACGACGAAGATGAACCTACGCCGAGCTCGTCAAAACTAGATGGCCCAAGCAGCCCAGGCAAACCAGCCGACGTCAAGATGAGCTTTGATGAAGCTGCGTACGTCGACAGCGATCCAGACTCGGATCCAGACGACCCGGTAGTGCAAACTTTGCCTGTCTTTCTTACTCCTGCTCTTGCGGAATCTCTCGCTCTACTACAGTATCCTCATCGACCACCAGCTCCTCATACGCATCATCCTCTACTTCCGCCAGCTTTGCGACCGGAGCCTGGTCAGCCGGACGACAGACCTAGAAGCGCGCGTCTTACAGCACGATACAAGCCGAAGGTGGGACATCTAGAAGTTTCAGTGCCTATAGAAGTCAGAGAAGGGATACGACAGCAACGCTACAACGAAGAGCGGGCGAGAGACCTTGGAAGGGGAATACAAGCGACAGATCTGAACGAGAATGGGAATCCACAACCTATAAAGACAGTCAACGGCGCAGGAAAACAGAAAGAAAGCATGCTTTTGTATGAGAAGGGTAGCGACGAGCCGCTGGAACGTATGCTACTAGCTGGAGAGACTATTCCCGATCAGACGTGGTACGCGTGTGCCGTGGTGAAGGACAGTAAGTCAGCTCATGCCGTCGCCATATGCTACTCCTATTGATCCACAACACCAGACGAAGTCCACCTCACACCCATGACCAAGACTTTGCAGATGCGACCGCACCTATCATATCTGGATCGACTGGGTGCTATGACTAAGGAGAATGCGCGAAGGGAAAGGAAAGCTGCAGAAGGCGGTGATTCAGATGACGATTCGGGCGGAGGCGCTTCAGATCACGAAGAAGAAGCTGCGACTACAGCACAAGAAGTCGCTGCCCGGAAACAGAAGAAGCAAGCTGCAGCAGACAAGAAGAAGGCAGCTGGAGAAGTCAAGGGAGTCTATGCGAGTATAAAAGGACCTGGAGATGCTGGTCAGGGCGTAGGAGACGCAAAGACTGGTCGTGCTGCGGCTTCTCTCTTTGGACCGCTCAAGGCGGCCGAGCAAGAACAATGGTTGAATTTGCCTGTCTATGATCCCACGGTGCGCTTACAGTCGAAATATTTACTGAGCGCCGCGCTGACGTCTGTTTGGAATCGGATAGACGGATGAAGCGAACACTATCTATGACCGGCTGTTTGCGCAGAAGCAGGATAGACTATCTATGGTGACCAATGCGACAACTTATCTTCGCTTGTAGCTACACTATACCTTGACACAGCGGTCTACCTGGAAAGTGTCCGGCTATTATAGCGCGGAAGCAGTCATCAGTTCTGCAGCTTTCGCTTTCCCTTTTCCTTTTGCATAGTATACGACAACATGGCACCTAGAGGTCTCGCAATCCTGATGGGCGCCGGCCCAGCAGCTGTATATGCTTCTTCAGTCGTAGCTCGCGAGCTTCTCTCACTGATGACGATCTTTAGGGCGCTGGAATTGCGCGAGTGCTGGCCAATCCCTCCCAAGGCAATCTTGCAGTTGCATTGCTAGCTAGAAGACCTGAAGCCTTGCAAGAGCTCGTTACCTCTTTGAAGAGCTCGCTGCCTCAAGGAGCCGTCATCGAGGCGTTCCCTACGGATGCAGCGTCTGAACCATCAATCAGGAAGACATTCGAAGATATACAATCACATGAGAGCTTTAAAGGTCTAAAGGCCAATCTGGCCATCTACTCCGTCAAGCATAGCTCAAAAAAGCCTTTCCTGACTGAGACCTACAAGGTATGCAACTCATACAGCTATCTGTAGACCAGCGCTAATAATCAGCTAGGAATTCACCGAATCCCTTGGTACCTACGTTGGTGGAGCCTTCGTCTTTGCGCAAGAAGCTATCAAGCTCTTCTTCAAGCATAATGGCGAAACTCCCTTATCCGAAGGTGGCCAGAAGAAGGGCACATTGATCTTCAGCGGCACACTAGGAGCTCTTCGATGCAGTCCGGAGTTCGCAGCCTATGGTGCTGGCCGGTCCAGCGTCAGGCAATTGGCACAGACAACTGCAAGAGAGCTCAGTCCGAAAGGCGTGCACGTAGTGCATACTATTCTGAATGGAGGCATCGTGGATGCGAAAGAAGACGCGGATGTCAAAGCTACAGCCGAGGGCAAGAAGATGCACGCAGAGGCGATCGGCAAAAACTACCTCTGGCTATCTGAACAAGAGCCGACTGTGTGGACGCATGAGCTGGACCTCAGACCCGCACAGGAGAAGTTCTAGTATACATGAAGCATGGAAGGTCGGTATACGCATTTTCTGAAGGTGTTATATCAGCACTCGAATGCCGGAATCGCTGCAGACATAGACCAGGCATCATGATTCAACCAATGCCTTATTCAAGATACTATTTTCAGGTCTCCTCGGTAATGCATAGTCGGGACGGCTATATTCGCATGATAGTCATACCTAGGTGGCACGTCAATCAACACTTACTTCCCTCATATTTTACAATCACCACTCACGCGCTTCACTGTTGGTGGATCTGGCTATGCTCGATGCTCCGCTCGAAGGTTGTGTTGCGCTGGTCATGCCTGCCAAATCTGCCATCTAAGTTACGATCCCGAACGAAGATATGCCTCTCACGTACCTGCCCTGCTGCTCAAGCGCTGAGGAACACTCGACGGTCCGTCGTTAGAGGGCACGCTGCCCGTCGAGCCAGCAGCTGAAGTTCTTCCACCTCTAGCCTCCGACGATCCAGAGAAGATAGGCTCATAATCCTGCTCGCCGACAGCAGTGATCGAAATATGGACTGAGCCTCCTTTACTGCCATAATTCATGTCGCAGATCACCGCATTATAAGCCGGGTCTTTGGCCAGACAAGACGAACTCAAGCTCTTCACGGCTTTCATCAAATCGGGTCTGGTGAAGGTGATAGGGTCGTTTCCAAGGTTTGAGCTGCCATGAATCATTGTCAGCTCCCTCGCTCTGGAAACTCCCGGGTAGCCACTCCTTACACTACGACTTGGCATGGTGTCTGGTCGCTGGCCTTGTAGGGTCCTATAGCTACGTAGGGTCCGAGCTCCTCCTGGTTACTATCACCGTAGCTCTCAGCTACTAGGCTGCAAGCGTCCTGGCGCCGGTGTCAGCACAATCCGTAACGTATAGCACCTCCTTCAGCTTACAGCTGTGAAGCCTTTCTTGATGGCTGGATTGACGGTCTGAACATACAGGCGCTCAGTACAATCGCACTGACATATCGACCTGCTCACTCACGCAAGGTATGGGCTGTCTACAATTTCCCCACAAATACGAAGGGATCTCTATCGTCCCTGCCTTTGGCGAAGCTGCTGATGATTCTTTTGGCGCTGCAGAACTCTGCCGGGGCGAACTTGCATCCGAAGAGATAGGGCTAGCTTGTCGAGCGTGGTGTGCTTGACGGTGATACCAGGGCGATCTGGCTGCACTGACTGTGATGGTCAATCTTAAGGTCAGTCACTCACCTTCATCCCATCGGGCCACCTATTTACCTTCAGATACGCCGTCGCAGCTCAGCACAGCCAGCGATAGCGTCACCAAGCGGAAGAGTCTGACTCGTTTCGTTGTCATGAAGAGCCTCCACTAAGAGTACTGGACATGCAAACCTCGCTCGAAGCCCGGCTATTTACTAAACGAAAGTGTTCTTGCCGCTGCTTGGTGGAGTCTTGGCTGGTAGTACACTCCTCGTTCCTGCTTACTTCGTCGATGAACGACTAAAGGTGGGCTAGACACACTGGTCTTCCCTAGTGTACTGCATTGTGCCTTTCATCCGATATGGCTGCGATCCTTTCCACCACACTAATCTCGGAAATCAGCCTTTACCGGCAAAATTCCCTCAGATGGCGACAGCGGTGATGCAGGAAGTTATACGTCGGCGGTGGTTGCTAAAGTCTGTTCTGGTCCTGAATCCAGTTGCGAAGCCTTGGATACAGTATACTGTATGCAGAAATCGGACAAGCTAACCGACTACACAATGGGAGGCTGCAGCATTCACTACCTGCTTCGTGTAATTTGTGTCCCATCTACAACGACTTAGATTGCAGGTTTGTCTCCCTTCGCAGTGATCTGCAGATTCAAGGTCGTGCCTTTGTAGACGACATCGCAGCTTGCGACATTATAGCTTGCATCTCTGTCAATGCACAAAGCACTCAGCCTTGCTATCGCCTTCATGAGATCTGGTCTTGCGTAGGTTAGGTTGGCAGGACCGTAGCCGGATCTCATTCAGCAAGTAGGGCCTGGAATGTGAGCAGCTGAAGTGCAGAGAAACAGTAGTGGTACGTACACTACAGCTTGGCAGGCATTGTCGGCAGCTGGAGCTTTGTAAGGTCCAACTGCAAGCCGCGGCTCCAGCTCTTCCTTCAGATCATCTCTGTATGCATCCGATACTGCTATACAAGCAGCCTGTAGATGTAGAGTAGCCTCATCAGCTGACGCACGTCACCATGATATTGTCAAATACCTTCGTGAAGCTTGGTAATCCCGCTTTCTTCTCCTGTACAGCATGAGAAGCGCAGTGACAGCATCAGAATACGTACGTAGGAGTAGAAGGTAGGCCTCACACAAGGCAGCGCCTGAGCGCACTTGTCCCACGCACTGGCTGGAAAGTCGATAGCATCCTTGAGAGGTGTAGAGTCTGCTCGAATATGCAGATCGCGAGCATAGAGTAGCGGCGCTGTTGATGAGTCGACCCAGGTGATTAGGAGAAGACCAGTCAGACGGGATAAAAAGGGAAAGCGGGCTTAGAAAGTGGCAATGGTGCGAGCCCAATACATGCTTACATGCTGATGTGAAGCTCGATGATGATAACCCCAGTAAAGTCAGCAGGACGAAAGATCTGAGCATCCTGGGGCAAGCTAAGAGACCCTTGTGGAGGCGGCAGTGAGACAGGGAGATGTCAGATGGAAACGAGCTGAGAGCTGCAGAGGGTGAAGGGACTGTGATGTGTATGGTGTGGCCGTAGTGCAGTATTTGAGGCAGAAGAGCGTCCCTGACAGAAGAGACAGATGCGCAGCACAGCTTGAGGAGACGAGATGACAGCATGCTCTACTCAGCGTCTGTCAGCCGATAGGGTGTCTACCATACCAAGTTTGGACAACTCGCTTCAGCAGCGACACTCGGCATGCAGGCATATCCCCGACGAGCACCGATGTCTCGGACATCTCGAGCAGAAAATGAGCTGCATGGGCGGCCGAAGTCACTTGTGTAGATAGGCTTTCTGCTTCTACCTCTCATTTGCGGCTCAGACGGACGTTGCCGGTTTCCAGATAGTCTGCAGATCTAGTCCGAGGGGTAAGGCCTGTTGAGTGCTGAAACTTGAGCATGTCGACAGATATCTGAGCGTAGTCTCCGTGTCAACTATATTTTATCAGCTGTCCCCTGCGCCCGTAATGCCTCCCAAAGTATTGCTGAACCCTAGCGAATCTAGGTCGCTTGTGACGAAACTCCGGATACAACGAAAGAGCAGCGTGACAGGGAGCGTTTTGAGATTTTGCGAGTAGAACGAAGTGAAGCCAGAGAAAAGGAGTAAAGCCCAGTCGGATGTCCCACTTATGCCTCGGCGAGTTCTCGAAGACGTCTCATCGTGCTGTAAGGCGCATATGTCCGTTAGCGTAGTTCCTCCATGTACCTCCGTATGTAGTAGCCCACCTTCTGACGGTTGCGGCAGCGGTCGTAGATACGGTCCATGCACCTCCAGCTACTGTCTTCCTGCATGCCTTGCAATGCCAGATTCCTACTGCCGTTCTCTTTACTGAGTCCTTTCCGCAGAATGTGCATGTGTATCGAGCGTGCTGTGTACAGATCCTGCCATATTAGCCAGAGATTCGGCTGACTCTTTCGACGGGGTTCGCAGCTTGCCTGAGAGATCAACATCTTCTTGGACTCTTTACGCAGAGAGGCACCATAACGGGTACCGTATTGACCAGTGATACCGGCTTTCTTGCTGTTTTACGTCGATACGTCGTAGGGCGAGTAGGTCGAGTTCGAGATTGCCAGGAAAGGAGCGGGAAAACAGAGGGAGCGTCTAAGCAGACGTTCTCTGTATGCTACGTTGCATCAACACCTACGTTCTCTTGGTCATCTTGTCGTGATTTGCAGTCGAAGAGTTGGCGGGGTCTAGAAACGAGCTTCCCTCGAGAACTTCCGCCGAGCTTTTGGGAAAAATTGGAGGGCAAGGGGAAATTTGGCCAACTCGCTCTTGCAAAAGGAGCACTTGACTAGCAAGGAAGATGTTCAAGGTCTGCACAGTCTCTTGCAGATGTCTGCATTTCTACCCGGCCTTTCCTACGACTCTGAAAAGCCCTGCCCCGAAAGAGCCACTCGAGACTAGAAGGCCTTGCCATTCCACCCTCAACGCGAAAACCAGCTGCTATGTGCCCATATCTACCATGAACCACATCTCTCATACGGCTTCCTGGCACAGGCGCCATGCTTGTTCTGCATCCATCTTGAATCAGGCCTGAAAAGCTATCGACTCTTTCTGCGGCGTCCTTGTCTTGGGAGAGTCTACATACCAGCTACTCGTATGACTTTGATGCAATATCGTCCCTCACCTTCCTTGCGCTTTGCTCGCCAGACATTGCGCCGCAATTGTCCTGTGATCTGCTTTTTGCGGAAGGGAGAGCATCTTTTGCAAATAGCATCAAGTAAAGTGCAAGTGGTGGGCATGGCGTTTTAGTGAGAGATTGAGGAAATCGTAGACTGAAGCAGCTTCATTGCATGGAGTAGAAAGCGAATCTCCAAGACAGGGGATGTATCACAGGCAGCCGACCTGTGCCATCGCATTGCGAAATGTCTTGAATGTGTCAGACCGCCTCGCTACGTCTGCCAGCGGTTGGCACTACCTCGGAACTACTGATTGCCCGTCTTCACTATGATCTCAGTATTCAAACATAGAAACCACGCATCCTCATCTGCACTCCAGCTTTTCCATGCCTCAACGATCTCCGCTAACAAGTCTTTACTAGCATAGCCTTTCTCGAGTGCCGTCTGATGTAGACCACTTTCGGGATTTCCTGTTCTCTCTGCCCATAGTTTCCCACATGTCTCGCGCTCTTTCTGAGCATCTGGCCCACCTCCTCCATAAGTCATTGCTCCAGGCTTATGCAGTATAACATCTTTGCTTGCAAAGCCAGCCTGGCGAAGTAGAGCGTGCAGTTTCCGCCCGCATTCAGGGTCGCCGCCGTTCGCTCGTTGCACAGAACAGTAGATGCGATGCCAGTCATCGTTGATGAGTTTGTTGTATGGGTGAATGGTAGGATTGCCCATGTCGCCTTCTCTGAACGAGACTATGCCGCCTTCAGGCTTGACGAGCCTCTTCATCTCCTTGAGTATTTTCAAGGGCTCTTTGACATGTTGAATGACTTGATGTGCATGCACGACATCGAAGCTCCCATCTTCAAACTCGTCTAGCCGCTCCAGAGCGTTGCCGACCCGGAACTCGACATTGCTTTCCAATGCTTGCTCTTTGGCTTTTGTACGAGCTTGCTCTATGACTGCAGAGGAAGCATCTACTCCGATAACTTTGCCTGCTGAGCCGATGAACGGTGCAAGAGAAAGGGTGATCGTGCCCGGCCCGCATCCAATGTCGAGTATGCGCTGACCGCTGGATAGGTAGGGAATGAGGTGAGAAGCAGAGTTGTGAACATTGCGAGCGGCGTGTGCTGCAACGACGGATGGATGATGGCCTTGCGAGTATGCTGACAGGCCAGCCTCTGTTTGAGGCTGTTTCGAAGAGCCGGACATCGTGAAGCAGAGCTAGCGAGGTCGCTACAATGCTGATCTCGTAGGAAAGCAGCAGCTGTGATAGATTGGTGCGGGAGGAAACGAGGGATGACAAATCCTATGATGTATTTTCGTACTCCAAGCTGTTGCTCCTAAGTCTGCCCTTTCTTCTGAGTATGATTCATACTCATTGTCAGATGGTTGGGATGTACAAGAGAATGTAAGAGATCCTTTGTAGCCAAGGTAACTTACCCACAATTCCGAGCTGTCACTCAGGCACGCCCTCAAGGCACGCGTCACGCTCCGATCGCGTGCATTCCTCGCTCTCTCTCCTGTTTCTGCAGAGGCTTTTGTCTGGCTTTGACCCTTCTTCCTGCGCATACTCCCCTTACTCCAATTCATTCAATCTCACACAAGAAAGCTGCCTGGTCGCACGCTCCCTTCCTCCTCTCACCTCAACTCTACACACACCTCACCGCAAGCCCAGCGGTCAACACAGTCTTTACTCGACCAACATCTACCGTACAGCCTGCTCACGTATTACCAACATCAGCAAGAAATGCTCTCTCTATCTTTCGTCACTGCTCTCGCTCTGGCTGCTGGACAGCTAGCAAACGCCCTCGTACAGACTGGCGGATCATGCACAATGAACGGCGCGCTCGCTCAGTGAGCATGAAGTCCCATCGATAATTGAGTACTATGCTCAAGCTTGTCAATGTGTGTAGATGCATGGGCTATGATGCCAGCAAGGGCTGCAACTACGCTGCCTACGATGCATGCGCGTCCAAAGGCAGTCTGCGTGCTCAGGGTAAGGATATCGAGGAGGTCAGCCTCAGGCTCGAGAATGCTGATTGGCTTGCTATGCAGCCCAATGCTACTGCGATTTCTTCCAACTTCAAGCCGATTGCTGGGGACAAGGTGTCTGCTGCACCGGTGAGTCAGCCTCATTAGAACGATCCAAGAGCATCCCGCTGATAAGATGTCAACAGAATGGCCTGCTCATGCCGCTGTTGCCGCCGATGTCTGCCGTTATGCCCAAGGGTGCGGACTGAAGAGCTCCATCCTGAAGTCCAAGGTCGCCGATGCGTACGCGGTCGTAATGCAGACGTAAGTCATATATCAGATGTATCATATTGCATTAGCTGAGCTGTCTCCTCTACAGGTGTAATAATGAGTAAGTGTAGCCATGAGGCTTTGTCAGGCAGCGTCCTGATGATGTTCTCAGCTGCGGTACCGATATTCCCTGTGTCTCGTCCGAGCCAGCGCCAAAGAATGGTCAGGACGCTAACGGAAACTGCCAAGCGCGTTCCTACTGGGACAATGGTATGTCTGGCGCCTCTGCACATAGGTTCGTCATCCACTGACATCACGTCCGCTATTGTCTTCAGGTAACTGCTCGGTAAGCGACGCCGTCTTTGGCCTGAGTGCTGGAAATGAGGCTGACTTGCTGTGATAGCGACACATGTGCGCCAGCTACGACAAGCGGGGCCTCGGAGCGGTCTCAGAAATCCGCCGATCAGTACATCAGATGTCTATATAAGCTGTCAAAAAGGAATGACGAGCTGGATCTCGATTAAATCGAGGCTTGATGCCTCGACGGGCATGATACGAACGCAATGGCGAGAAACGCAGAGGCAGGACCTTGCGAGTGCATAGTGAAACGAGTAGTATATCAGTAAATAGCCCGGTCGAAACGTTGTGCATCGAAATGCCAGCAGTATCGAGCAATGCGATTGACGGGAAACAGTAATGCGAGCACATGGCTACGCTACCGTTGACTTATGAAGCACTGGATCATGCTGGCGACATGCATTTACTGTCGTTGTAACTGCGAAGGGTCAGCTCTCCTTCATCCAACTTGAATGGATCCGCCCGGATATGCCAGCAGGACAGATGGCGATGGCGATAGCGATTCTCCAGCATGGCCCGTCTTGCTCAACTTGATACCACAGCCTGGCGAAGTCTCGTTTCAGCATGGCTATCTCGGGATCTCGAGCACTTCGTGGATCAGAGGTGTCTTGCAGCTCAAGTTCCCGGACAGCTCGTACAGATCATCAGTCAATAAGGTGGACGTCCAGTTGCTGGGCGTTGAGCGTATCAAGGATGCAGGCGAAGGTCCCAGTAAAAGCCGAAGGGAAAGTGACAATACGGTCGAGTTGATACGAGAAAGCAAGACACTCTGGGAAAGGAACAATGATGTTGGGGCAAGTGATGGATCAAGTAGCAGCTCTGGACTAACTGGCAACATCGACTTCGAGTTTAGATTGACCGATGACCTACCTCATTGCTGTCACATCGGAAGCGGCTCGCTCGAATACACTCTGACTGCTCGCATATACGGCAGCAAGACCTACAGCTGTTCTACTCCCATCCACCTCTCCCGTACTTCCAGACCGCCCCCGTCAAACAAAGGCAGTGCTTCCTCTTCCTCTTCGTCTTCTAAAGTTCCTTTGTCTGCATCTCTGCCACCTGAGGTGTACATCTCACAGCATCCAACAGAGATGGCTGTGTTCTTTCCTCATGGAAGAACCCACTTTCGCAGAAGCGAGTCTATCGAGCTGCGCGTCAGGATACCGCCTCCGGACGTATTACTTGTGCAAGAGAAAGGCTTGAAATTGCGTAGCGTCAGCGCAGAGCTTATTCGTACTATATCTATACGCGAAAGCGATGTTTCTGAAGAGAAGGAGATTTCAGCGATGCTCGACACTCCGGCCCTTACAACGCTGATATCGCATACTGGCAAAGCAGCCGCTTTCTCTCCTCTCCGGAGTGTCTTTCTCAATATGTGGCTACAACCAGTCCCGCAAGAGTCCTGCGAATGCATTACGCAATCGACTATCTTTCAGGAAATTAGCTTTTCTATAAAGGTCACTGCCAATGTGATGGGACGAGATGGAGATCGAGAAGATATCACAATCTTGGACAGAATCGTCGATATAGTGCCCGACTATCCGCCCGCCTCGACCAAAGACCTGGATCTCCCGGAACTGGACCCCGTGCCGTCTTCTTCACTCGGCCTTTACAAGCCAGCGGCTTCGCATGCTGTCTCATCAGCGACGAATATAGATTCTTCGCTTCTGCGCGCCTTCGAAGAAGAGGAGGAATACGATGGGTACGAGCAGCTTTCTGAAGGGCCGGCTACTGAACAAGCGCCGCCGACTATCGATGCAGATGAGCCGCCGCCATCGTTGGAGGCAGAGTCAGGTAAGCTAGCACACCTCACGGTGCAGGTGTTGCCAACTGACTTTCATCCAGGCCCACACAACGCGAGCGCAAGTAGCTCAAACACGAATAACATCGACAATGGCCATACGCAACACTCTGGCCCTCCTACATCCGACGAAGCGCCTCCATACAGCAGCGAGACCATCTCAGCTGCTCAGCTACCCGAGACTGCCGTCGAGACCACCTCCAGCATACCTATTCAGCCACCTTCACACCAAGATCACCATAATGACAGCAGTTCTGTGCCTCCACCTCCACCCTACGAGCGCGAACGACACGCAGACATACGGGAAGAAGGTTTGGATGAGCAGGACCAGCAGACGCTTCGCGAAATCAGGCAGGCGATGCAGCACATCCTTACATCGTAGCAGAATGGTACAATAAGCATGCAAAACTATACTCACATCGTTAGCTGAATCCTTTGTATCGATTAGTGTACTTATAGAAGAAATCGGGAAAATTTCCGGGCTCGTACAGAGCAAAGACCTACGCTATAGTTGGATCGCTCAGATGCTACTGGCCTGCGATGCTATCGTTTTGCCAGGCGAGATTGTAATGCATGCTCGCCAGGGGCAAGCGCTTGAGCCCTTCCGATCACTCCGAGCTCGGACCTCCTGTCAAGAAGCGAGAGGTTGAACCAGATACCGCCTCTTTCTCTCTTCTTCCCCAACTGGTGCGTTTACACATTCGACTTGTGCCGCTCGAGTGCTCTGCGGGACCATGCGACCTCGTAAGGCAGCAAGTGCCAAACTCTGAGTGACACTGACGAGATGTTGCGGCAGAACGAGCAGCCAAAGTTGCAGCTGCAGCTTCTATCGCTGAAACAGCAGCAAACGATCTAGCCGACGAGCCCGTTCCTAGCAAGAAACCTAGCCGCCGCGACAGCGGGTTCGACGGGGCCTCCTCGCCGACTCCATCTCAGTCATTCTCTCCTCCTCCAGAACCTGCTCCAGAGTTCGCCATCTATCGCCTTCCTACGGAAATCCTGCTTGACATTATCTCCTATCTTGACGACAGTCCAGTCTCAATCCTCCACCTCCTTTTTGTCTGCAAAGCTCTTCGTAAGCTCCTTCTTGGCCCATAAGAGGACAACTCGACTCTCGGCTCGCGAGCTATCGAAGCCGAACAAAAAAGGGCCGAATTGGCTTGGAAGAGAAGGGTAGCCACGATAAGGGATCCATACAGCAAGTCTATCACATTGAAAGGTCTTCGCAAGTCTAATAAAGTCGATACATGGTACGGCACCTTCATGTGTACTCTCGGAAGCAGATGCATCAAGTGCTGCGACACAACTGCCGCCAAATTTGGTTCTTTATGGCCGTGGGCGCCGACTTGGGCCGTCATGTGCAGAGGATGCCAAAACGGAATTTTCAGATGCATTCAAGCCGCTGGAGTCGGTCTGGATGAGGATATTCTAGAGGCGAAAGGAGTACCTTTCAAGTGGGTCAAGTACGATGGATATGTACGTCACGGCAAGAACTACTACAAAGAATTTCTGGCAATCACCCTTCAGCCTTACGTACAGGAGAAGAGATTGGAAGAAGCTAGAATGGCTCAAGCAGCTGCAGAGGCCCGTCGGAAGGCAGAGCGAGAAGCGGAGGAAGCAGCAAGGCGAGAGCAGGAAAGGAGGGAGACCATGTTCTCTCAATTTAAGGGCAATAAGGACCATCTCCGAGATGCCATTACAGCCGTAGAGGAGGACGATGAAACCTATTCATGGAAGCTCCCGAACCTCGTGCGTACTCTATTGGCTCAAGATCCATTCACTGCGACCGCTATGAAAGCTGTCGCAAGCTACTATGGCCAGCTCATCGCGAAGGAGGCAGAGATAGAGGCAGAATTGGGAGCACAAGGATTGTTCGAAAGGGCCGGCTATCCTAGCCTGGGCGATAAGTACACGGAGAAAGGAAGATTGACTCACCTCGATCATCTTGTGGGTAAAGGCTCGGTAAAAGACTTCGTTGCTCTGGTGCGTAATTCGCATCGTCAACGACAAATAAGCCAGGAGGTCTGATGATACGAGCGGGAGAGACCAGACGAGGAGAATACGTTCGTGTTAGGTGCTTTAATCTGCAATGCCGGAGACATAGACCATGGGTGCTTGTGCTTCTCGTTTCCGTATGCCCAACTGAAAAGCGCTTGGATCTCCGACAAGCATTTCCAACATGTCCTTACTCATCGCACTTTGTCCTTCTTGGGATACCTGCAATGTTTCGTCTAACCTCGAACAGTCTGCTTCCTATGACCGCCTGGCTTCGACCTGCGATAGGGATTCGCTTGGCCTCGTCTCAGAGAGCTAAGAAGAAGTTCAAGAAACGCCGCTTCTCACCACTCCCAGAACCTCCAATACTCACGCGAGATGTCGTGGGAAATAACCCAGCTGCTGCTATGAGACTGCTCGAAATCAATCCCGAATGGGCGCGTGAGCCTTTGGTCCGTGAAAGCGTACCTTACGTATCAGCAGCAGTATCGCATCTTATTACGCGCCTCTGCAGACCTATCTAAACAAATACATAATAGCGAGCGGAGGCAAGGCCATTCCACGGCCCTCGAGAGTTCGTACTAACAGAGACGACTTGGATCAATTCGATAACTGACAATAACACCTCTTCGAATGACCCTCTAGAAGAAGAAGAAGCTCATGGTGAAGGGCTCCGTCCGGCGGCACGCGTACAACGATGAACAAGGCCTTGGTAGGCGTAGTCAATTCCGGTATGTTCGCCCGCCGCCAATCCAATCCTTTCTGATAACCGCTGTTCACACTCGTCAGTGTTGACTTGGGTGTAGATCCCAAGCACAAGGTAGAAGGCGTGGGACATGCCATCAATTTTGATCAGGCTCTGAAAGCCGCGTGCATACATGCTATGCTACGATTGGTGGAGAGAGACCTCATTGGAAAGGATGGACTTCCGAAAGCACAGCCCGCGAGCGTACACGTGGCCATCGCACATACCCTCAGTACGGGTCCAGCTGCTCCAGCAGCCGTAGACGATGACGATGGAGACGAGCCAGACGACTTCCTACGAAGAGTCGCTATAATGGACGAGGATGATCCTTACTACCACTTCCCGTTTGCCATCGGTATGTATGATGACGGACGCACTTCTGTGGAATGGCCATGGGCTGGTCCTGACCCTTACGACGAACGTCTTGCCCTCGACGATTTTGGAGACACCGACACGCATAGGGTATCAACTCGGTCCGCAAGTCAGGTGTCAGATGAAGCGAGCTTACAGGTCTCCGTGAGCGCTGCCGATACCGCCCATGGATTCCTACGCTTCTATAGCTCGTTGACCGGCAAGATGCTCTCAAAGCCGAAGGTAACCAACATGGGACTCAGTCATGTGTGCTACAATAAGGTGGTCGTCAAGATGGACAAGAAAGCTCTAGGCACCGGAATCGCCAGAACCAAGCGAGAAGCATTGCGAAAAGCTTACGTGAAGGCGTGGCACCGCATCACGATTGAGGAGCCAGCGATCGCGGAGCAATACAAAGCTAAAGTGGGCGAGACGATGTGGAGAGCCGTGGAAGAGGAAAGCAGGAAGCTGTGTGAGCCTAGTACATTGGCCAGAGAGCCAGCTCCGCTTGCGGGTGACGGGAGTCCAACTGTAGGCATAGAAGCGGGATTGTGATCGATGGAGGATCATGTCAGTGGTTCCCAAGCGGTCTTGCAAGGCAGGAGTCGTGGCAGACCTCCATCAGGAAGTCTGGAGGAGCAGTAGCTTTTCTGGTAGTAAAGCATTGTGCAAATCTGTAACATCATGATTCGTGACTAGCAGCGAGGGCGCACTTAGGAGCGCAATGGATTGCGACTTCCAGTTTCATGCGTCGTTGAACCAGCTCTTGCCTTGTCCGACAACTTTGGTTCTGGCTTCAGTATGCTTCTGAACGATTCTTGCTAGCACATCGAGAGCTTCCTTGCAGTGTGGCAGCTACTGGCAAGAGGAGCTGCGCTCTCGAAACTCTGGCGGCCTCGACACCAGAGTCATGCTGGACGACCGCCTGCCTCCGCTGCCAGAACCGTACATGTCCGCCAAATATGTCGTGCAAAGCAACAGAGAAGCTGCCAAGAGGATGCGAGAGATCTCGACCGACTGGGTTGCTCGACCTCAAGTTCGTTGACCGAAAGCCTGGACGTGCAAGCTTTCGCGCTGATCCGCAATGGTTGTCTCTTCAATTGTGCGACCTCTTTGAACAGACGTATGTTGCTGGCTATGTTCGAGCTCTCTCCGGCAAGGTGTGTTAGGCGAAAAGTGAAAAACAGAAAGCAACATGTCTAATCTTCCATGTCTGGGCGCTACAGGAACCCAAATACGTATCTGGCACCTTTGCCTATGTTGAAGATGGAGCGCCTATCATAACAAGGCGGTCAGTCCGAATAATCGAAACCGGCCCGCATCTTCCGTTGGCTGATTTGTATACACATTGTCCTGCATACAGCGTACGAGTCGTAGTCGACTTTGCTCATAGTGTGGAAGGTATTGGCGATGCCGAAGACATCGAGAAAGCCGAGAAGATAGCAGCTTTGCACGCGCTTCTCAAGCTTGTGAATGCCGATCTGATAGACAACAACGGCTTTCCCATCGAAGAGATACCTAATGGCAAAGGAAGCAAAGCTGGCGAGCCGCATCCTGTCCCTGCATCCTCCGCAATCCCTCCTTCAACAGCTTTCACATTCCGCAGCCCCGTCGCAGCATCACCCGCGAATGCAAGCTCCCTCACTTCGTTGAACGTAGCGTTGCCGGAGAGGAACTTCACATCCATGACAGATGGATCAACATATTCCCAGACTCAGCCAATCCAGAAAGACCTCGGATCTGAGAATATCGAGATCCACCATGCACAACCGCCACAGCCAGCCGTTCCTTCTGGATCATTCACTTCTACTATGCCGTTACCAGCGACATCAGGTGCTGCCAACGGTCATGCGCCAGTTCCAGCTGGTGCTGCCAAAGCCTCGATCACAGCGGACCCCATGCAACGAGCCATTGAGGAGGTCTCGAAGAGCTTCTCTACACAACGAATCTCGATTAGCGAAGATAGCGGCCTTCCGATCTCCAAGCCCAGTCAAGGGGAAAGGAGCGGTGCGCTCTTCAGCGTGGAAACAGCAAGAGAATTTATGGACTACTATTGCAAGAAGTTTAGCTATGCTAGAGCTGACTTGCAATATCGTTTCGTACCACAAGGCGGAACCACCTTATGCACGGCTTTGCTAGTCATCATGGGCCGCCAGATTGGCAAAGGAGAAGGCCTTACGAAGCAACAAGCGACATCAAATGCTTATCTGGACGGTTGCGCTTGGCTGGCGAAATGCGATACGAAATTATGGGACGAATACACGCAACATTGTGCGATCAGAGCATCTCGAGAAAAGGCACCCACGATAGCAAGCATGTCGGCCGTAATCAGGACACCTTCGCTCAGTTTCAAGTTCACCGAAGCTCTCGACAGCAAGTTGCGCGATGTCATCTGGGAAGCCCGAGAAAGCGAGCTATACAAGAAAGCGGAGGAGCTGGTTCGCAAGGATCACCAGCGTAGGAAGGAAGTGGCCGAAGCGAAGAGGGCGAGGAAGCAAGCTGGCCAGCAGCCAGATACCGTCCGCAGTGCAGCAGATACATGGCAGATGGACCGCTCGAGCGAGCTCACCCAAAAGTCGCGCGAGCTTAAAGATCGCTTGGACGGCTACAATAGCAATCCTTCATATGCTAAGATGCGGAAAGATCGAGCAGCACTGCCTGTCTCGACCTACGCGGATGAGCTGATGGAGCGCATCAACCGCAACTCGGTCCTTGTGATTGTAGGCGTAACACTCCCGACGTCCACACGACAGTGAGCTGATGAAAGACATAGATGGCCGCAACCGGTTCAGGCAAGACTACGCAACTTCCTCAGATCATCTTGGACCACCACATTTTGAAAGGAGATGGGGCAAAATGCAACATTGTCTGTACTCAACCTCGACGGTTGGCTGCTATCAGTGTAGCTCAACGCGTTGCGAACGAGAGATACGAAAACTTGGGTAGTAGTGTCGGCTATCAGGTCCGCTTCGACAACAAGCCGCCTCAACCCGATGGCTCAATATTATTCTGTACGACTGGTATCTTCCTCCGACGTCTGCAGCTTGGCTTCGAAGACAGCCGATCCAGCAACTTTTTGAATTCTGTTACTCACGTCGTGGTCGATGAAGTTCACGAGCGAGATGTGGATGTCGATCTGCTGCTATTTGTTCTGAAAAGACATCTCGCAGAGCAAAAGAAAGCAGGAAAGGAAGGTCTCAAAATCGTTCTGATGTAAGCGGTACCTTTCTAGCGCAGACCGCTCTGACTGATGCGACACCTGTGTCCAGGTCCGCCACGATCGACCCTAGCCTTTTCTGCCGCTACTTCAAGAACACTGACAACGGAAAGCCTGCTCCTGCTGTCGAGATACCTGGCCGATCTTACCCTGTGCAGAAGTATTACCTTCAAGATGTTCTGCAGATGATCGACATCAACAGGCATGGCTTCGCAAGAGCAGGCTGGGTTCTGGACGATAAGGATGTGAAAGCCTATTTGACGAGAGAATTGGCTAGTCCCCTTGATCCGAAGACCGTAGCACGAACGGATGATCAGCTTAAGCTTCCTGTCGCACTCATAGCACTTACAATCGCATACGTAGCCAAGAAGAGTTCTGCGCAACGTGACGGGCATATACTAGGTGAGGGTCGCTACAGCTTAGATGACAGGCCAGCTAATTTGCAATGCAGTCTTCTTGCCGGGCTTCGATGAGATAAAAGCCGTTCGACGGACTCTTGAGGACGACAAGCAATCTCTGTTGGATGTACCTTTCGAGCGATACGACATTCATATCCTACATAGTGCTATCCCTATAGCAGAGCAACAGGCTGTCTTCGCCCCGGCACAGAAAGGAGAGCAACGCATTATTCTGGCTACGAATATTGCAGAGACTTCGTGAGTCTCAATTTCCGCTTCATCGTCTCCTAAGAGAAAGGCTGACCTTGCCTAGTGTCACTATACCTGACGTGGTCTGCGTCATTGATGTCGGAAAGTGCAAGGTGAGCTTATGCCTGTTCTAAATATCTTGTCAGCAGACATAATAATTCGCGGACTATGCAGGAAAGGCGCTTCGATCCAGAAAGACGTATGTCTTCGCTGGTTTCAGCCTTTACAGGTACTTCGAATATGCAGCAAAGAGCCGGCAGAGCGGGTCGGCATCGTGCCGGCGAATATTACTCCCTTGTCTCCGAACAGCGTCGAGCGAGTCTGCCTGTCAACCAAACTGTCGAGATGAAGAGACTTGACCTCAGCAGCGTGTGAGTAGGCTCATTCGCTGCCGAAACATGCTATTCTTACTTTCATTCGTAGGGTCATGCACGTCAAAGGAATGAACATCGAGAACATGGAAGTAGAGGACGTTCTAGAAGCCTGCATCGAGCCGCCGGAACGAGAGCGAATTCTGGCAGCTATACGCCTCCTAAAGATGGTGGGAGCGTTGGACGATAACGAAACCTTCACTTCGCTTGGACACGTTCTGGTACAGCTACCTGTAGAAGCGGCGATAGGGAAGCTATGTTTGCTGGGATGCGTATTCGGCTGTCTAGGTGCGTTTATGACGGACTGCCGGCTGCACGGCTGATTAAGCCCGCATACATCAGAACAAACACTAGCAATCGCTGCTATCCTTACCAATCGAGACCCATTCATCGCACCCTTCGAGAAACGGGCAAGTCGATGACCTATCTGTCTTTCGAAATATATTGACTTTCTCATAGGCTCAGGCGAACGAGGCCAAGATGAAGTTCTCGACACAAGGTTTCCGGTCAGACGTCCTGACTGTTCTCAAAGCCTACAACACCTGGTCGGCGCTTCCCGACAATTGGGAGCGTGGTCGTTTCTGCGACGAGTTCTTCCTCTCTCGCCAAACATTATATGCGATGCAGCAAATCCAAGATCAGCTTGCGCTGTGCCTTTATCGATCCGGCGTGCTTCAGATAGCAGCGGGTCCTACTCCCATCGTACTACATCGCAGTCGTACGGGACGAGTAATCGTACCGGCTTTGTTCAACATCAACGGAGAATCTCTGCCTCTCATCACTGCACTCATGTCATCAGCCCTAGCGCCTAACTTCGCTGTACGTCGCACTGCTCGTTTATTACGAAGTCCACAGGATCCCGTAAGTCAGAACTGTGTCGCTTCCTCTGCACACTCTCATGATGCTTTACCCAGGGAGCTATGATTCACCCGTCTTCTATTCTGGGCAAGCCATCCAAAGCGCACGATAACGAGGGAGTCAAGAATCAGGTGTGCTTAGCGCGTTGCATAGTGAACGTAGACTGACTGCGTATATGAAGGTCTACGCGTTCGCCGAAGCGACAGTGAACAACACTAAGATGGCCGCAACACGCTCGACGGCGAGAGAGCCCTCTTTGCTTCGCTCGGTGACTCTCTTGGACACGTTGGGCCTGCTCTTATTCGGCATCAGCAAGATAGCTCCTACACGAGAAGGGTAAGTCCGCAGACTTTGCAACAATACACATATGTTTTCAGCCTGACAGTCGTCTGCTCAGCTTCACTTGCGATGGCTGGTTGCCAGTCACCGGAAATGTTGCTCTCCTGGACGACATAGAGCGCTTCCGTCACGTACTGCATATGTGCATGCTACGAGTATTTCAAGGTCTACGAGTAGCCATCGGCAGTCTTGCTGCCGGCTCCGAAGATGCCGATTCAGATCGAGAGTAAGTCTTCCAGGACGCCAATGACAGGATTACAAGCTGACATGCTATATAGTATGGCGGACCCGACAAAGGAATTTGACGATCCTCCATTGAGCGGACAGGAATATCGCAACCTCAGTCAACTCAGTCGAAACCTCGTCAATGTCTTGAACAGTCATGCTATTGAGCATGGTCTTCCAGCCTACACCAAGATCGCGCGAGAAGCGTCTGCCGATGATGTAGCAGTAGACACGATTCCGCGTCCCTTCAGGAACAGCGTTCGAGCGAGCGCACCGGGACAAACTACGCGTATTCAGCCCAGGCATACAAATGGCACTCCGAGCTATGGGCAAGGTAGTGAATGGGACGCGTGGGGCCAGGACGACGCTCAAGCGGACGTTCCTGCCATGCCTGAAACTCCATCGGAGACAAGAGCAGCGACTCCGAGCAACCACGCCGCGGCTCCGCCGCCTACAACGACTCAGAATATATTACAAGAGGACGATTGGTCAAGCTATAAGCCTGCAGCAGATGACAAGGATGCATATGCTCGTCGGGCAGCCATGACGGCCGGGCCTAGCATACGACCCGCGACTCCAGCAAAGCACATGCCTGCGCATGAAGGCGTCAGAAGCCCAACCACCGGCCAGAACAACGGCTGGGGCCGCTTACCAACGAGTCTACGAGCTTCTGCTGAGATCCAGAACAGAAATTCCAACTCTCCAGAGCAGGCCAAACCAGCTTCTAGCAGCAATTCAGAAGTGGCTAGACCAGCATCCGCCAAGAAACAAGTGCGCATTATGGAAGAGCCTAAAGAATATGATGCGCCTGCTGTTTCGGTACAGCCTGCTGCAGTTGCAGAAGATCCTTGGGCAGCTTGGGCACCTACGACCTCGGACAACGATGCATACGATCGCAGACAGCAGATCGGAGTCGGTGCAGATGCGATGCGACGGACAAGCGTTGTCGACGTTATGCCAGCTAAAGCTCAGCCGATACCAGCAAGGCCTACATCCAGTTCTGGTGGATCAAAGGGCGGAATGAACTCCACTGGTGACGCGAACAGCAATACGACCAAAGGCTGGGGACAAGTGATCGATGACATTCCGCCTGCTCCTGCCGACATTCAGAATGGCTGGGATGAGCCAATCCGCCAGGTCCCTGCGCCCTTTTCAGCTCCTATCACAGAATCTTCAGGGCGGCATCCTTCTGTAGACAGTCCGACCAAGCCTGTTGCTGGATGGGAACCGTATTCAGGCTATTCGTCCAATAGATACCCAATTGGCGGTAACAGAAGTCCAGCAAATTCCACTATTACATCGTCTAATACAAGTCGGACTCGCACTGTCAACCCACTCCCGCCGACCGACCTGTCTTCCCAGGCAGAGTTTCCAAATCTGCCGCCGTCTCAGCATCAAATGCCTCAGCCAGCTGTTGCGGCTCAGCCAGCTCCTGCTGCAAGTGATTGGGACTCTTGGCAGCCTTCTGCTCCGGCTGAAGAGACTGGAGAAGAGGCTTTCAAGCGTCGAGCTATGAAGACTCGCAGCGGCTCTGTAGCATCTTCTGCCACCCAGACTCGACTTGGATATACACCTCTTTCCGAAGCTCCGCTACCCTCCTCCGAGCCGCCTGCTGAGAACGGTTGGAACGCTCCGCAGTCTTCGCAGCCTGATAACAGCTATCGGGTTGCGGAAGAGAGCAACTTCGCAATCTCTGGTTCAGGCTGGGAAGCGCCGTCCGCGCACCCTGAGCGCAACAAAGGCTGGGGAGTTCCCGCTCGCGCCTCCCAGGAGCCTACACGAGCGAAAAGTCCGATGCGTGCACAAACTCCTAAGTCAGCTACTACAGCCGCTGCTACTGCTACCAACGAGGATGACGGCTGGGGAAGCTATACGCCAGCAAAGTCAGCTGTCAATGAGGGCGAAGCGGCTTATCAAAGACGCATTCAGATGTCGGGCGGCAGAGGCATGCCTTATGCTGGCAATCAAGACAACTACATGCGCCAGCAGCCAGCACCACCCTTATCGCCTATCCGACGCCCTGACTCGCGTGCATCGACTATTCAGCGACCCGATTCGCGAGCATCAATGCATTCTAGAGTCTACTCCAGATCAGACTCGCCTGCGCCCAGTCATATATCAAGATCGAAGGGCGAGATCTCTATCAAGGGCATAGCTTCTCGATCGCGCAAACGAGCTGAGACACCCATCACATCTACACCAAGTACACCAAGAACACCTACGAAGAGTACCGTGAACGGTGCTCCAACGCCTACTCCTATTCCAGCTCAAATCACCGAAGTCGTTATCGACTGGAAGGCGATTGAAGCTATTACCGGGAAGATGGGCGGTCTCGCTCTGACTCCCGACAGTCCAGCTCAGACTGTTAAAGAAGAGCCTAGCTCTTTCTCCTATTCAGCTATACACTCTCCTACTATTATTAGGCAGCCTGAACTGCCTGCTACCAACGGTCACTTCGACGAAGCAAACTTTGCAAGTCGAAGAAAGGTCTCTTCTCCTCCTCCTCCGCCGCAAAACGGGTATATCGGATTGGAGTAACGTAGTATTATGTCGTTTCGTTGAGAAGTGTCGATCTTTGTTATTGTCAAACTTATAGCTTTTGTAGCATAGTCATCTTTTCAGACGGTGTAGAGCAATAGAGCCGCGAAAGAAGCTCTCGACGGAAAGAAGGGCTCCATACCCCAATGCTTCGATAACTTCTGAGAACGTATTGTTACGTGGGCCAAGACATATCAAGGCTGATGCTATGCTGAACTATTATCTGGGGAGGCCGCACATATCCTCAGTCACTACGTACAGCACTCATCGATCCTCGTCTCATAGATCTATCGTTGTATAGTCTTTCGGCGTATAATTAGGTGTAAAAAGAGAGTTACTACGGAGCAAGCCTAAACAGGCTGTACGACCTGAGGATATGCTTGCACAATATGATTGAATAGAGCAGGATCCTTTTCTGCAAGAGCTTGCGGTGCTTCGGCCAAGCTGTCGGACTCGAGAGTCAGCTAATAGTTCATGACATAATGCCGAAGCGGTACTTACGCAACGAAGATCGTAGAGACGCCCGATGAAAGAGCGACGTATCCCACTGCGTCGATGGGAGAAGCATTTTATCAGCATTGCTGGCGAAAGAACAAGCCAGTTAGGTATACTGACATGAGTGCGTAAGTTGGAAGCCGATCAAGAATGCATAAAGCAGGATGATAGCATAGAAGTTCGAGTTGTCCTCGATGTACGAAGGTCGGACCAGATGCAAGTAGAGGTACCTACATATCATTCCTTGTTAGATAGCGAAATGGCTGGAGCAGTGGAAGAGAAAGCTTACGCGAAGAGAGAGGTGAGTACACCGACTGCATAACTGCCGAATGTCCAGATGATATTGACGAGGGAGTCGTTGATGAGTGCATCGATACCTCTACAAAATGCGCAAAGGAAAGAAAGAGCAGGGGAAGCGTCAGCCTCGGCAGAGAGATTATTGTATTTGGTGAAGAAAGAGCGCACCTCTGCTTGAGCAGATTCCAGGCATCTTTTGCAGCCTTGATGTAAGACTTGCCAAACATTGCAATCTGGATGTAGGCGTATCTGAAGCACGCACAGAGAATCAGCTGAGTCCCTCGTCTACTTTCTCAGAAGATGTTTTCCCTACCTGTTGAAATAGTCCACTAGTCCTCTCACGCATCCCACAAGGCAGCTAGCGCAGCATGCGATAAAAGCACCAATAGCATCTCCACTCATAGCCTCCTGCTGCTGTACGATGTTCAACCCTGCTCTAATGACGTCCAATAGCGCTACTATCAGACTTCCTTCTGCGATAGAACCGAAGGAGTATGTCATTGCGCGCTTGAAAGAACTGAGTGCTGCATGTTTTGTCTTCTGATCCGTCATGCTGAAATACCAGGTGCCGAAGATACCGGCGATGGTCGTGAGGGAGACGTTCGAGATGACTTGGGTGGTCCAGCTGGAAAATGGAAGTGTAGTGTCAGCATCGGCTTTTGGCTGTACATTGACGAGACATACTAGAACGAGAAGACGCTGAAGATAACAGCTGGAATCAGGGATCCATTCCCACAAGCCCCTCCGCCAGTTTGGCAGCCTCCAGCAGAGTTGGGTGAGTATTTCTGCGGATTCATAACGCGTCTCTCAGCTTTCTTAATCTTCTTGGGGTGTATTAAATCGTCTATTGTTATACCTGATACAGCCCAACCACGGTGAACGACCACCAGACAGAGTACAGACCCTGTTGTTGCAGATCGTACATTATCAGAACTTGCTCTCTCCTGATGATGCGGCGAATGCGAGGGGACTGACCTGCACGAGAGAAGTGAGAATGGCAGCGACATAGACGCTCTTGTACTGTTTGGCGATACGGAACACGAGCTGGAGGAGAAGCTTGCTGAAGGGGATACGGCGGCGCTGGTAGCGAAACAATACATCAGCATTTGTATACATAGATAGGGGTAGTGCGAGAAAGAGTAATTTACCATCGGGAAGTAGCAGATGACGCTAATGACGGCGAAAATAGTAAAGATAATTGCGCCTGAGTAGAACTTCTGTATCCACAGATAGACAGCATATCCCACCGAGAAGGCGACCGACAAGAAGAGTGAAATTTCCAGTATGATCTTCGTGAACGTCTTTGTTATCCAGAGGAAGATCAGTGCGCATACGAAACCAGCTGCGCAGATCAGAGCGAGGAGATAGGCCGTGTTCAAGTTTAAAGTAGGGCCATTGGCGCCGTCGCCTGCTAAGGTGCCGCCTGCGTTGCCCACTGTCCGTAGAGCTATGACGGAAAGTGCTATGAAAGCCGCAAAGTGCGCCCAGAAGAGGATCGCAAAGATGAGCTGTGGTAATATATCAGTTAGGATGTCGATGGGAGCAGGGAAAACAGGCTGCGAACATCATTCCACTTGGGTTTCGAAGGTGTAAACATTTCGGCCCTAGGAAGATCGGCAGGCAATCAGCTTGGAAATATAGCTTCGCAGTATATCTACACACTCTGACGGTTTAGCACCATAGTTGACTGGCGCCTGTTGCTGCTGCTGCTGCTGAGGTGGTGCTTGGGGCTGAGGGTAGTTGGGGGCATTCATCGTGTATGGCCCTTGAGGAGGAGGAGCGCCCTGAGGAGGACCATATCCTGGCTGATACTGTTGCTGACCATAGTATGGCTGCTGCTGCTGCTGCTGCTGCCCGTAGTAGCCTTGCTGGGCCATGATCTCTTCAACTCGTCGTGATGATGAGAGGCAGAAGAAGTGTATTTTCAGATCTAGGCTAGCGCAAACTGCAGACTTTTCCGACGCAGCTCTTCAGCGCTACACTCGAAAGGTAACAAGGATGCAAGATGTATACTGCAAACGCCGAAAAGCTGTAGCACGGCATGGACCCCTGCGACCTTGGCGGGCTTGCTGTCCTTTCAAAGGCCGGCTGGGCATAACGACCTCTTACTAACGGTAGGTGAGGAGTGCTACAGGAAACCGATGAAGAAGCACTTTGGCAGTAGTAACATCTAAAGGAAACGCGAAAAGCAGAAGAAAGTCCGATCCCGACAGAATGTCTCTTGCGCATTATGCCCAAACAAAACGTGTCTCAGCGGCTTCCTGGCAAGATCCGCTCAGCTTCAATATGAACAAGTTTTCTGATATGCTCAAAGACTCTGGTGAAGCATGCATGCTACCTCAGTTTCGCATTTGAGTCCGAAAGACGACCTGGAGCGCATAGATTACCATCTTCAATGGGCAGCCTTCTGTCATTGAGCAAGCATTCCAATACTGCTAAGTTATCACAAGAGAATCATTAGCATTCCAAGCACAAGGCTCTCGGCAGTAGAACTCTGAAAGAGCCGCTTTCATCCTCGAGAAGGTCCATTGCGAATACCGGAAGGCACTAATGGCAGGTCGATCTGTAGAAGACCAGTATCTGTGATGAAGGATCTAGAACAAGGCCTTGTTCGGTGAACCGCTTGCGGGCAGAGGCATCGGTTTCTGATCTTCAAGCTGCTGAAGACGCTGGGACATCTCTACAGGTGGCTGCATGCTCTGTCAGGCTTAGAACCAGCCTCACCTCCGATGAACATTGCGAGCTGTATCAAGGCGAAGTCGCAGCTCGACCTAGCATGAACCGATCTGAAAGATATGAATTCAGACTCAGAACGGGGGTTTGTCTATCAGCTTGAGAACATCATAGAATACTGAGTCAGCGGCAGAGGGCTTCTCTGAGGCCAGGTCATAGTAGAAAAGGGCGAATGAGACGCGTCGTTCCATCTTCGTGGTTTCAAGGTCGAGCCTTCGAAGTCGTGCATGAGACAGCAAAACATATCAAACTCATCAGTCCTCTCTGTTTCTTCATGAACGTGTCAGAATGGGATGATGTCAACCTTGGACTGAGGGTGCAGAGAGACGCGCTTGATATTGGCCAAACAAACCTGGAAGATAGGGGTTATCCGAGGACCCGCCTGAAAAATAATCAATTGTGTTTCTCGTTTTCGTCTCTTTCTTTCCTTCCAACCACTTCCCCCAAACCACTTTCGCTCACACCAACCTCGCAAGAACAATAATAAACGTTCAAGATGACTTACAAAGTGAGTAGAGTAAAATTGATGCTGTTTGCGACTCGTGGAGTGCTTATTCTGATGTGTTGTTCACTCCCTCCTGCTCTGTCCTCTCTGCATTCGCTCATCCCTTGCTCGCTCGCTCACGTCTGACGCGCGACGAAAAACAGGTCGATGACCACGTTCGTATCACTCTTACTCTGTCACAGCATCAATGTCGTTCTGATATATACTTGTACGGACAGGTCACCTACGCCAGGACGACCGAGAACGCAAAGAAACAGTTGTGAGTTGGCAGAGTTGAGATTCTCATCTCTTTCTGCAGTATCTACACGGAACACCTTGCTGACGTATCGCTTAAATTACTCTGTCCACCTCTCACCCTTCTTCACTCTCTGCTCTCGCGTATCTGTCATTCCACTTCGCACAACGCTGAATGGACGCGTCGACCCTATAGGACATGTGGAGCTCAGATCCTTGAGGTGAGCTCGTATTTTATCTTCCTTCTCGCAACTAAAAGTACTGATCCCTCTTTCTCCGCTTTCAAACAGATCTTCACGGATGTAGACGATGTTCCCAAACCCACCAAGACCAACAAGATCTCCAAGACTCTACTCGTAAGCTGTCGATCCCCCCCTTGTACATGGTAGAATTACCTCTTTCGCATGGTAACTGATGAATGACTATACCGCTTCCACTTGCAGAAGGAAGATGAGCCTTCTTCAGACAATCCATGGGCTGCATTCCTTACCATCAGCACCGGCAAGACAGCTTACTGTACGTGAACCACACCACTTTCATCTTATTCCTCTATTTCTCATCTCTCCTGACTATCTTTACGCGCGAGCTGATGCGTTTCTTCTCTTGCAGACCCCGTCAGCCGAATCACAGACTACAAAGAGCTCACTGAAGACGAAGAAGCTAAACTCGCCAAATGGTTGAAAGCAAGATCATTATCCTCTTCAACATCATCGAGCGGCAGCAATAAGAGAAAGAGCGATGATTCGAGCGACGATGATGGAAGAGCTGCTCCTGCTCCCTCGAAGAAGACCAAGAAGAGCAAGTGAAAGTACCATACATCAACATGCTGCATCTCGTTTCTCCTCTTTTATTCCTCCGTTAACCGCTCTCCTGCATTCGCTCTTCTTTGGTGGGATATAGGATAGGCTTCGAGGATGAAGGATTGGAGAGAAGCAAGAGGCCATTTCAATTAAAAAAAGACAGTTGATAACATAGTTCGAAGTGTTCTTTTCCAGACTTCAAGAGAGGTGTAGCACGTCGGTCGTCGATGTTGTCGTTCCCATTTTCCCTTTTCTTTTCCGATTCTAAGCGTAGTCGTTGTTGGTAGTAGATTCGTTTCGGTAATGTTAGCATCCCCATATATCCTCGTCTATGCGATTTGGCGAGTATCTGGTTGGTCGTCGTCTGACGATGAAGCTTCTCGAAAGTGGCCAAGTTGGATGGCTCTTGCTTCTTCAACAAGCACCATCACCCAGGCGCAATGACACTTTCACTTGCAGCACACCGTCTACTAAGCAGGCCATGGTGAATACTTCACAGTTTGAGTGACAGAAGATGCAAAAAGAAGCTGACATTGCGATTTACCCGGAGCAGCTCATCGAGGCAAGCGCAGGCAGTTCTGCGAGCTTCAAGCAGAGGAATGGCGACCGCTGTCAAACAACGAGGGTGCGTTGGGCTCGCTGTATTGCTCGTGTATTCCTGCTGACTTGATTCTCGATTTATGATGATGCAGGCCGACAGGTACATTGCTGGCCTCAACTGTCACTTCGAGACCGCTTAATACTGATTACTGACACTACAGGCATCGTATTCATGAACATGGGAGGCCCAGCCAAGGTAGGTTTCCTTATGCTGATTCTTATGCGAGAGCATGGGCTTCTTACGCTTCTTTCTCTTTACCGCCACAGGTTGAAGACACACACGACTTCCTATCCCGTCTCTTCCACGACAAAGATCTCATCCCCTTACCTTTCCAAAGCACGCTCGCACCCTTGATCGCAAAACGGCGTACCCCGAAGATCGAGAAGCAGTATGAAGCAATAGGCGGTGGCTCACCCATCTTGAAATGGACGCGAGAGCAAGGTGCTGGAATGGTCAAGATCCTCGATGAGTTGAGTCCCGAGACAGCACCGCATAAACCATACGTCGCTTTTCGGTATACGAATCCATTGACGGAAGAATGCATAGATGAGATGAAGAGGGACGGAGTCACGAGAGCTGTAGCATTCACGCAGTATCCGCAGTACTCGTGCTCGACGACGGGAAGCAGCTTGAACGAGATGTACAAGCAGTTGAAGAAGAGCGGGCAGCAGCATGACATCGAATGGTCAGTCATTGATAGATGGCCTACGCATCCTGGTCTGGTTGAGGTAGGTCCCTTTATACTCACTGGTCTGTCATGCGCTGATTGGCGGTCCTAGGCCATCGCGCAAAACATTGAGAAATCGCTAGCGACCTATTCTCCTGAAGACCGGAGCAACACCGTGATTCTCTTCTCTGCGCACTCCTTACCAATGAGCGTAGTGAACCGCGGGGATCCCTATCCTCCCGAAGTAGCAAGCACAGTCAACGCCGTGATGTCTCGCTTGAACTGGTCGAATCCTTATCGACTGGTTTGGCAGAGCCAAGTCGGACCGAGCGCATGGTTGGGTCCACAGACGAGTGATGCTATCAAGGGATTAGCGAAGAACGGTCATAATAATGCATTGCTGGTGCCGGTGGCATTCACGAGCGATCATATCGAGACGCTCTTCGAATTGGATTTGGAATACCTCGAAGAGGCGAAGGAGGTGCGTCATCTCTGCTTTCTTCTCAATCTTCCCTCTCTGACGTTCTTGCATTGATGCAGCTCGGAATGACGGGCGTCAAACGCTCTGAATCGCTCAATGGCTCTCCAGTTTTTATTCGCGCATTGGCAGACATCGCAGCTGCACACTTGAAGAATGGCGAGAACGTGTCTACGCAAATGATGCTCCGCTGTCCTGGATGCACGAACGAAACTTGCAAAGAGGCAAAGAGCTTCTTTAAAGGTGATATCGAGGGGAAAGAAGCTGTATCGGCGGCGTATAGATAGATTCAGACGAGGTGTTGTAGGTCGTACCATAGCATTGGATCGATCAAGGATTATTCCAAAGCTCCTCCTCGGCTAATGCTTCGGACGTGCTCGTGACAGATCGCTGCCATCCTGAGGCTCCTCAATCTCGGCTAACAAACGATAGCATCAAATCAACGTCACATCAGCATCACGTCCGCCAAAAGCATGTCACATCCACATCACATCACCCATTCTCCCTTTGTCTTTCAGCTATATAAATCAGCTTTCTGTCTTTTCTTTTCTGCTTTCCTTCACCACAGATAATCGTTTCCATTCCTACTATTCTTCAACTTCACTACCAGTACAACATGCCCAACCGAATGCAAGGAAGTGATGCCAGCCGAATTCAGAGCGCTAATGTACAGACTTTCGGTCCCAATATCCTCCTCCTCTGCTGACGGTCATCTTCTGTACATTCAGGCCAAGTCTGGAGGGAACATGAGCTCCGGTGGCTTCCCTGCTCGAGCTCAATCAGCAGCTGCTACTAATGCTAACGCCTCAGCTGGCAAGAGTGTGAGCGTCTCTCTCACTGCACGCTATCTCGCAGTAATACAGAAGCTCATTGGTGCATTATTGGATAGTCTGGTGGATCAAGCAAGTCTGGCGGAGGCTCGTCAGGATCAGGCGCAAAGGGAGGATCGAAGAGCAAGTGAAATACTTGCGCTTATTGCTCAGGAAAGGTTTCTCGTAGACATGGCGCTTGCTAAGTTGTACTTCCTAGCCTTGGAGGTCTCTAGTGTACCTAAGCTATGTTCTGCTACCTGCTAAATAACCGCTATAGCTACAACAACATTCAAGATATACATAATTTTTCCGCTGTCTGAGTCTACGCTCTAGCATCTATGCGCGTGCCAAAGCTTTTTTTTTCCCAAAATTGCTGAACGCCTTTTGCCATTCGGTGCAAACTTACCTGATCAGATGCCATGAGTCTTCAGCGTCACCGCACCTTCTCAGCTTGCATAAGGCGCATGACAGATTCCCAAACGAAAAGGGCAGAAGCATTCTGCACAATCATAAGTTCAGCATCACCGCCCTCTCAGCCTATCAAAAGAACCTTACTGTCGGGAATGCTCTCAGTATGCACGGTACGAAGCCTCTATACACCGATCTGACACCACCTTCTGCCCATATTGCACGAGCTGCGGCTGTCCAGCTAGGATACCGAGGGTTTATGATGGAGTCTGCCATAAGACGGCTATAAAGCACGTTGAGTGAGGTGCGATCGGGAAGAGTAAGCGGGTGACCTACTTTTTCACATTATCGAATGGGTAAGCAAACATCCAGAAGAGGTCTATGGAAAGGACAAAGCTCAGATGAAGCGTCAGTATATGAGTCAATGTCGACTCACTGCTACTTAAACCACCAGCCAGGAAATTTGCTGTCCCTTCTTTGATTCTCGGTCCATAACTCCCATCTTTCCGCTTTACTTCCGTCCTCGCATAATGAAGCATGACGTCGTACGATCCAAACATGACTCCGAACCACGCTCGTTGCGCCATCGTCGCTCGTACACCATGCCAGAAGCCCGTTATACCTTTTGAAGAGTAGATCTGCCGCGCGAAACCGAGGGGTGAGATGTATTTCGTTGGAATGGCGTTAGGAGAGGAGGAGGAGGAGAGGAGGGGGGAGGTGGGGACTAGTTGCATTTGGAGCTGTACTTTTACGAGCTCAACGGGAGTTGCAGCCACAGCAACGGTCAGACCAGCAAGCGTACCAGCTAGCTGCAACATATTCAGCGGTCATCGACTCAGATATTGACAGATTACCCACCGCATGACCTGGCACGCTGAGCTTCGCACTTGTCCCCGGCGCATCGCTTGCGCTGCGCGGCCGGACCAGAGGTGTATGTTTCGCAAGGAGCAGACGATAGTTATGAAGCGATCCAAGAAGTACGGCGTCCGTGATACACCATCCTACAGCTGAGGAGGATTGTGTCAGCTTATAATTCTCATGGATGTCTTCGCTTGCAGCCGGATGGGCAGAAGACGAGGAGCACAACGATGAATGGAAGAGGATAAAGAGAGCTCACCGGGTGGACTCGCGCCCTTGTACAGCGCTCTCAGTCCCTCCCCCCGAATGACAGTCTTCAAGCACTCCAGCGGTCCGGCATATGTTCCAGGCGGAGAGCACTGCATGCGCGTCTTGATCGTACTGCGTACAAATGCGTATAATCAGCATACGAACGCTTCTGAAGAGGATTTACATACTCGAAAGGATGTCCGATCGCGAGCTGATTGATGCAAAGTCTCAGCTTCCTACGCACTTCTTCATCTTCATCTAATGCTTGGAAAGGCCACCTTCGTAAGACCACTAGCCGTGCCAGCCGCGAAGCCTTTCAGTCCTTCTACGCTCGACCTCGTCTTTTCCGGCTTCGCATCTTCTGAATCTACCACGCCGTCGTTTGATAGATCACTAGCTGATGAAGGAGGTCTCACTTCCAGTGGATTCGGGGGAGGTGCGTTCAGAGGCTCGACGTTAAGAGCTTTCTGTGCACTTGACCTCGAAGGACCAGCATCGGAGGTTGGCATAACTTGGCAGCAAGATTATAAGGTGCAGACCAAGAAGTAGAGAAGAGAAGCAAAGAGGTTCAAGGAAGAGAAGATCGAGATAAAAGCATCATATCGGCGAAAGAGCAAGCAGTCAGGAACGCCGACAAGTCAAATGTGTATCAGAGACAGTATCAAAATGGAGCAGGAGTGTATGTATATTACAAGCTATCCTTCTTTTCTAGCAAAACAGCAATTTATCGTACAGCCCGTGGACGTACACTATCGTAGATGGAAAGAGGGGGAGGTGTATAGAATGTAAAGAATGAGGTAGTATCTACCGGAAGCGTGAGATGAGTATCAAAGCTAATGATCTGCTAGCTCCTATTCAGAATGGACGACCGGAAAAAGAGGGAGGAACGGTGCGAAGTCGTGCGCCTAATCCTGCGCTCCACTGCTCTCCGCACCACTACTTGGGCTCATTGCATTCTGCGCCCCTACCGCGCTTGCGCTCGCCCCTTCCGTCCTATTGACAATATCGAAATACGGGTGACCCGCCGCTTCTTGCGCCGTCATTCTTTCCTGATGGTCATATCTGAGTAACTTATCTAGGAAATCCACCGCTTCATTACTTATAAAGCGCTGGTTTTCAGATGTGATGAAACGACTCCATGGTTTGCGCTGATAGCGCCCGAGAATATCGTCGTATTGCGCATCGAGATCGATGTCGTATTTCTCTAAATAGGAATATAATTCGTCGGTTCCTAGCACTTTCGTGATCTTTACGAGCTGGTCATAGTTGTCATGGCCGTGGAAAAAGGGTTCTTTGCGGAAGATCTGCACATCACAGACCCCGTCAGCCAATGTATACAGAAAGAGACAAGAAGAACAATGACGGTACTAACCATACTGGCAAACATGCATCCTAGACTCCACATATCGAGCGAGTAGTCGTACTCTTGGAAATCGACGAGCAGTTCTGGACCCTTGAAATAGCGAGAAGCGACTCGGACGTTGTATACTGTATTTGGATGATAAAACTCTGCGAGTCCCCAATCGATGAGTCGGAGCTGCACATCCACTCCCTCGTTAGCTCTCTCTTCAAGATAAGACAGAAGAAGAAGCGGGTTAGGAACGCACCTTCCGCTGCTCGTGGTCAATCATGACATTGTGCGGCTTTACGTCTCTGTGCATTATTCCTCTCGAATGACAGAAATCGAGTGCTTTTAGGAGCTCAAGAATGTAGTATCGCACGTCGTAGTCTGAGAATTTGGGGTAGAGAACCTTGAAGTCTGTATTGTTGACGTATTCAAAGATGATGGAGGGTGTTTTGCTCTGCAACATCGCATTTAGCATCTATGCATTGGGGAATCAGGGGCAGAAGAGTGATTCTACCTGCGGATCCCGAACCACGTCTAGCAGTCCTACGATGTTAGGCCCTCCCGCCAGATTCTGCAATATCTTGATCTCTCTCTTTATCTTCTTCTTCTTTACCGGTTTGAGCACCTTGATGATGCATTTATCATCGCTGAGTACGTTTACACCTTCAAAAACCTCGCTGTATTTCCCGCGCCCTACTTTGCGCAGGATCTCATAGTTGTCTTGTTGTCTATCGTTACGGAGAGAGTGCGTTAGCTTGTAGATAGTATGCTAGGATATACTGCCTGTCTCACCCCCAGGAGACCATCAGGTTGTCTAGAAGCACCAGAAACGTCGTTCGAAAGGGCAGGGAGTGATGATACATCATTCAGATTGTTGTAATATGACTGTAGATGTGTTATCTGCCCACCGTAATCCCACCATGCTCTTCCAAACTTGTCGTTGACGCCTGGGTAGACCCTGGCCTGGGAGCGAGCGGGCATCTTGACCAAGGGAGGACTGGTAGCTTGTGTACTCTGTAGTGATTGATTGAGTGATGGATTATGTAATCTCCCTGATTGGCCCTTCTTGTTGAATGGTTGTATCGCTCTGAAGGAGAAGAGAGCTTGCCTTGTCCCTCTGCAAGACGCCAAAGAGCAGACATCTGATATCTGGGATGAGCAACAACAATGAAGTAGCAAGGAGTAACAACAACAACGACAACAACAACAACAACAATCAAGATAAAGATAAAGAGCAATCCCAAGAACGACCGGCCAGCGACTCGCATTTCGCAAGATTACAAGATGCAGCAAAGGAACTGAGCAAGAGGAATCAGCTGGATGCAAGCATAGAACAAGCTGCAGAACTGTCCAATCTGCTCAACTGTGCGCGGGAATCCCGTTCATTCTGGAGGTTTTGGGTCTGATATAGACGAGATGCTCTATTCCCCACCCTTCCTCGTATGTGACTGCAGCCTCTGCTTCTCAAGACTATGTAGAACCACCCAACTCGGCATGGTACCCGTTCATCAAGAAGGGAACGACCCATTTCCCAGATGCCCTCTTTGACGAATATGATGGTGCGACTCCCTTCCCTACTTCGCCTTGGTATGTGAGCTGATGTTCGTATGCTAGTCCAAGCCAATTCGTGCTACATGGGCTTGTTCCCGGAAATTGAGCGCGCTTGGGTCTCGATAGACAACCGGCTCTACTTCTGGGACTACCAGGATGGGTGAGCAGCTTATACTGTTGATCTTAGATACACATTGACATCGTCACTTGCTGCAGCTCCGCTTTAATCAGCTTCGAGGAGCTGCAGGATATCATCATAGCTGTTGGCCTTGTCCGTCCGCGACCAGGTGCGTCAATCACAATGCCTCTGCCTGACTATATACTCAAGCATATTGTTTCAGGCATATTCATCGACTCGATCACGCATCTTCTTATCATTTCCACCCGCTCTGCCGTCCATCTAATCGGGCTATCCTACGCTCCTCCTTCCCCTAAGACACAGAACAAAGCGGTATTCGAGCTCTACATGCTCGACATCAAGATTCCCACTGGCGAAGGTTGGTCGCTCAACAATCTCTGCAGCACGAACAACGGGCGTATATTCGGATCTTCTATCTCGCAGCCTGGTAGTAGTTCTGCGAAAGGTGGTGGTGCAGCAGGGGCAGGAGATCTATATGAAGTCATCTATCAAGCTAAAGATGGGTGGTTCAGTAGTAAAGCATACTTGAACAACTTAAGTAGTGGAGGAATGGTCGGCGCAGGAGCAGTCTGGGACAGCTGGCCTTCTCTCAAACTAGGTTCTGGGACCTCAAATCCTGAAAACACAATCCTTCAAGTGTTGATCGACAAGGAACGTGAATTGCTCTATTTGAGAAGAAGGAATACGTCCATCGAATTATGGAATTTACAAAAAGGCCAGAATGTGAAAGTCGCCACTGTGAGAGACGTCAAGAGACTAGCGGGTACACTATGTCCCGGCTCACCGTTAGTGAATGGGACTGGCCCCTTCGAAATCATAAAAATGGAGATTATATCTTCTAAAGAAGGACGTGGGATAGGGCTAGTATGCGTAACGAATGCTGGGCTACGTTTATATTTCACGCACCTAAGAGGGGGTATAAGGGGGTATGGCGAGCCTCCTTCGCCTTCTACGCCTCCCGCCGTGCTCGAGTTGGTACATGTCCGCCTTCCAGCACCTTACCCGCAACCCGATAAGAACCGTATCCGCCATTCTCACATCTCTTCCTCTGGATCAAGCACGAGTATACTCGCCAACGAGATTGCAGAAGACAAAGATCTGCTCCTTCTCTACTCAGCGCACATTGGGAGAATCTCATATTCCGTATCAGAGAACTCGAGAGCTCCTTTACTAGAAGTAGTGGGAGGCATAGAAGTGGATGGAAATACATGGACGATAGCTGAATTGTCGAGAGGTGGACCGAACAATGAATTGAAATTCCAGATGATAAGTACGGATAGTAGGAGGGAATGGATTGTTTTAACGGCTTTTGGAGTCACGTATATCGGCAAACAGAGGCCTGTGGACGTATTGATAAACATACTGCAGACGGCAGGCACGGGCGGAAGGGATGATGAGCTGAGGCGGTTCGTCGATAAGTGAGTCGATCAACAAGCATTTGATCTTGATGCAGATATGGACCAAGTACTGACTAATCGGCGTGTGTTCAGCTACGGCCGCGACCAGACTTGTGCTATGCTAGTCTCTATTCTCTCAAGCTGCAGCGCCGTCTTCTCCGCCTCCTCTCCATCCTCCACCTCCTCTCCTTCCTCAACACCATCACTCTCATCGGACGCCCGTGCCGTGGCGCGACAAGCTTTCTTCGACCTAGGCGAGCGGCCCAAGACTATCCAACGGGGCATGCAAGTCCAGTCGTCTACACCTACGGCTGGCGATGGACGAGTAATGCTAAGTGGGAGACATGAAGGCTTGGCGATCTATTTCGCGAGGATAGTGGAGCCGTTGATGAGTAGCAAAATCGTCGTGCCAGCGTGGGTCTCCCCTCCCACTGTTTCTCTCGATCAAGCTAATACTAGCTGAATGTGCAGGACTACACCACAAAACCCTTATCGAGTCGAATCCAATCTCTCCGACACCATCCTCATGCGCGTCCAGCGCGATCTCTCCAACCTCCGCCAATTCATCGATTCTGAAATCCACAACTTCGACATGGTAGGCTCTCAATGGAGCGACCGCTCCGAAATCGAAGCGTTCCAGATCGAGATGCAGCTCATCAATGCCCTACGAGCGTTGTTGACACAGACTGTGGAAGCTATCTCGTTCGTCCTGCTGCTCATCGATTATAAATTGCCTGATGTAGTCGCTTCGTGAGTCTCTTCTCCTCTTCCTTCAGTGTTCTTGAGCTGATGGAAATTATAATATCCAGATGCCCTTCTGATCTAGCCAAGACACTCGTCGAGATGAACTACGCAGACCTGCTTACGAGCAGCAAAGGCAGAGAAATCGCACGGAATCTAGTCTCGGCAATCATCAATATGCAGATTGGGCAAAACTTGAGCATAGATGCCGTTTCGGACATCTTGCAGCAGCGCTGTGGGAGCTTCTGCTCTGCGGACGATGTCTTGCTGTACAAGGTAGGCTCTCGATATATTAGCTAAGTGACAATCTGGCTGAAGTGGCATTTGTACAGGCCATCGAGAACATCCGGAAAGCGAAGACCGGCCTAAAGAGCGAACAGACTCTGAATCTGAAAGAGTCCCTTCGGCTATTCACTCGTGCTTCCACCCATCTCACAGCCGACAAGCTCAGCGAAATAGTCAGCGAATACAATTCCCTCGGGAACCAGATAGGGTCCATCGATCTCTGTCTGACGTGCGCGAATACATGGGATATCGATGAGCGTGGTCTTTCCTGGTGGAGAGATGGTTCTCCTAGAAACGATGGTCGTTCATCAAGCTGGGAATCTAGGAATTTCTGCTATGGGAAGATACTGGAGACACTGCAAAGTACGGACGATCTCCTGGATTCTGCTGTGCAGGGTGAAGGACGGAATAGTGGTGCATCTCGGAGTGAAGCGGAGAGCATACGTACGAATGCACGGCAACGCGCTTTCAACTCTACGGACGAGGCCTTCCACTACAAACTGTACGACTGGCATCTTGAACGAGGCCTTACGGACCAGCTCTTGGATGTCCGAACGCCTTACTTGGAGGACTATCTTCTACAAGAACCGATGTCAATGGAACGCTACGACCTGCTCTGGCAATATTACGCCCGGCATTACCAACACAGCAAAGCAGCTCATATACTTGCTCGACTAGCAGATAGCACAGAATTTGGCCTTCCGCTCGAAAGAAGACTAGAATACCTAAGTCTGGCAGCGAGTAACGCGAAAGCACACTTCCCGGATCCGGCGAGCAGGCAGGATGTCATTGCTTTCCTGACGGAGGTGGATGAGAAACTCGAAGTGGGAGCTGTGCAGGTGGAGATCTACCGCGCTGTCGAGAAACTGACAGATCTCGATGATCAGCAAAAAGACCAGCTGCTGAAAGATCTACAAGAAGTGCTCTTCAGCATCAGTGATGTGAGTAAACTTACCGTCTACATCAAGAAATGCTGATAGATTCTCTTCACTAGCTATATACCAAGTTTGTGGAGCCGCTCAACCTGCTCGAAATCAAGCTTGTCATTCTGCACATCTCCGAACACCAAGATCTAGGATTGGTAGAGCAGACGTGGCGCGATCTGATCCACGAAGTCAGAGGCTCCGCAGCCGGTGACGCAGAAGGGATTCAAGCATTGTCTGGCCTCGTATCTTCCTTGGCGCGGCGCTTTTACCCAAGCGAGACTGCTCTCCCGCTATGTGAGTTCGCTTCCCATGCCATGTCAATGTAGCGTACTGATGTGGTGTGTAGCTCTGGTCATACACCTCCTTGAGGATTTCTCCATGAGCCAATTGGGCAACCGAGATCAGCAAGAATCCGTAACTTCGTCTTGGATACCTTTATCGCTGCACGACGGCGGAGTACCTTTAGATCTGCTGTATCAGGTATATGACGATCTGTTCCAGTCGAAGGTGAGCAGGGCTTTTAGAGCATAACGAGGTTGTGGCTGATCTTCTATCCTTTCTTGCAGCTTCCTCCCTGGCATACGCAAGCAGGAGCAGCTTTCCTCCTCCCAAGTATCGTCACCGTCCTTTCTTCCTGGCTACAAGAAGTCGCAGTGCACGGGGCAAGCTCTACAGAATACGGCACTTTCCCTGTGATTGAGATAGAAGCGGCAGTAGGGAGATTTCTTGCTGATGCTGGTATTGGTGCGAATAAGGCTGTCAAGGATAAGCTGGCGGACATAGGAAGGGAGATCAAGAGGAAGTTCTACTGAACAATAGATTGTATCTCGAGCGAGCTAGCTTGATCTTGGGCTACAATGAGCAGTATAATGAACCAATGATAATGAAATGTACACTTCATAGATGACCTTGTTGCTCGAAGTATATTGCACGACGCTCAAATGACCTTTCGCCGGTTGACTATGCGCCCAGCAGCCAGTCCAAGTCGGCGCCAGCAGCACTCGTCCACCTTTCAGACTGCATCGTCCTCACCGTCAACGTCCTCGTCCCAGTCCACCGATGTATTTCGCTCGCTCGTCTTTGATGGCTCAGTCCCCTTGTGCATTTGCCTGGCCAGCGAGGAGCTGCCATCTGGCTCGGACAGGTCTTTAGAGAGCGTGTATGTGGGTGGTCTAGCTGCCTTCTACGATGCCGCCCTCTGTAGCTCGATACTGACGCGTTGATGGTGTTTCCAGATTCAGGCGCTGAGAATCAGCTACCTTCCGCTGCTCATCAGCGAGATACGGCGTAATCTGCTAGATCTGGTCCTCGATGAGAACGAAAGTGCGACCTTGAGTGAGCAAGAACTCTGGTTTGACTGCGAAGGAGAGCCTCTGAAGTGGTATGTACACGGAACTCGGTTTGCTAAGGTGTACAAAAGCTGACTGTGCCGCGTAGGCACTGGCCTATTGGCCTTATACATGACTTTCTGCGGGCGAACCATGTCCAGCAACAGCAAGCGAGTGCAACACCTCGGTCCTACTTTCCGGCAGCCTCTTCTTCTGCCGCAAATACACGGTTACAACCGCTTCGTATCACACTACATCTTCGAAACCCTCCAACAGATAGACTTCTCATGTCTCCTTCGCTAGAAGCGTGCAAAACGAACTTCATGAACCAGCTCAAAGAGGCAGACTATGTTCGCTGGGGCAGCGTGCGGCGTGTTACAAGCTTACGGAGAGTAGATCAGGATGCTCTGTGGGAAGGTGTCATAAGCGGTGAGCCGAAGACGGCCTTCGATGCTCCGAGTCCAGCTAATAAGGTCCTTTCGCAGGGGACTTTCAGAAGTTCTGGAATGTAGCAGCCAAGCTGGTACCCGTGCCGTCCAATACTTCACGCCCAAGCAGCTCGTCGCCGGTTCTGGCAACCACGTCGACCCTCGATGCTGGCTTGAAGGCGCCAGATGCGAATGCAATGCGGAATATACCGATGCGCATATACCTACCTCACGGCGGACCAGTCATACAAGAGCTCGTGCCAGTCAACAATCCCACAACTTCTCAACCCAATACGCTTCAAAGTGTTCTACAGCAGCATCTGCCGGCTCTTTTTCCTCCGCGGCAAGCTGCAGGCGCTCATAGCATGACTTCAAGCTTCATAACGCATCAAAAGCAGCTCATAAGCAAGATCATCATACAAGGCATCGATGTACCGCTTGATGCAGAATTGGGGTGGTGTGCAGCGTGTCTGGCGTATCCGGATGGTTGGCTCGGAATAGTGTTGGCATTCTAAATTGGTCAAGTAGTAATTCAGCTCAGTGTTGTTGCAGGCCAGCAAGTAATGCAAGTTCGGAACTATAGTACTTGTCGAATTCGGCTGGATAAGACTGACTAGAGTTGATACATACACGGATATTTTGAAAGGGCAGAGGCTGGCTACAATCTGCATAATGAGGGGGGCCGTGTGGGCAACTATACAGGCCTGATGATGGTGGAATCGATCGCCGGGGAGCATAATGGTGATGTGGGGACGGGTGGACGGGTGGATACATACTGCGGTCAGTATAGATGGTGACGAGGTAAAGGGGATATATTCTTGATCTGACAGCTGGTCAGCTGGTTCTTCCGAGATTCTAGGTGCATTTCATCATTCTTCATTCGTCCTTCTGCATCCGCCTCTTTTCCTTCCTTCATCTCCTTTATCTTACGTTATCTCTCTTCTTATATCCCTCTTGGATTCTTCGTGCTATTCTCCTTCTCTGACCGACAACAGCTTCATCCGTCTTGCGAGCTGTCGCTCTGGGTATAATAGTCCTCATAGCGGGTATCGTTATTGCGAGTCTGGTAGGCGGGGTCTGAAAGACGATGGCTGAGCTATTCCGTCATTTAAGGCGCCGGGCATCTCGATTGGCGCAGATGGTATTTCTATACAGCTTTCCGACTTTGCGCCCAGGAGAACGAGGCTTTTGTCGTACCATGACTGTCAGTAATAGATGCCTCTCCAAAGCCGCTTCTCAGCTTCAAATTTCTCCTTTCCGGCTTGCGTCAAGAAAGTATGCGCGATCGGAGTGAGGTCAACCAGATTAAAACGAGAGCATACTTCTTGCAATCGAAGATATTGCCCACTGGTATGGTTCTTGAAGCTGCAAACGGTGACATCCCCACCACACCGCAAGACCTCGCCCACGCGCCTGCAACCCATCAGCGCAAGATTCTCGCTATCGATTGTGAGACCACGTACCCGGGAAATCCGTCTCTCGTCTGGTCCGTCTCTCGGCCATCGCCCGAGAAGAGGACGATGCGCGGCTTCAAGCCCCATTTCTTGTGCTCTTTGAGCCATTCCGAGATTCCTTTGGTCAAGATGTCGTCTATACCGACCCTATACCCCGTATCGCTCAGTTAAGCAATGTGGTGAAAAGCCAAGCGCGTTGACGCACTCTTTCCTCTTCCCATCTGGCTGGAATTGCAACGGCCGCGTCTCGATCTTTACCCCGGCAGACTGCGGCTGCTTCAGCTAAGCTACGTGAGAAGCCTAAATACCCACTCGAAAGGCAGTATCCATCGCCGGTAGCCAATAATCCGAATTTGTGGCCAGTAGCAGATCTTCAGGACAATAAGAGATCATAAATCTTGCAACCTCGTCCCAATCCACGTCTTGCGGCTGCAGTCTCGTGTAAGGTGTGCTTAAAGTCTCCCTGAGACCGTGCCAGATATTGGAGTGATCATTGAAGCCGGCCTGTATACTTCTGCACAGGTATTCTTTCCTTTTCTGAGCCTCTTTAAGCTTGACCGCGGCCGTACTTGTAATAAAACGATCAGTCGAATATGACAAATCAACGAGAACGAAAGAGCTGTCCGGAAAGGCTCCACGAAGGAAGTCTTGCTCAAGAACAGCCCAGTGTGAACCTTCGGCAGGTTTCGACAGATAGACTCGAAAGTCTATGCCCTTCCGGAGACCCCGTCGAACAAGACTGTGTAAAATGTCAACGCCGAAATTTATATCTACCAACCCCACAAGCATACTCCGTGTAGAGCCCCGATTGGCTGTCAGGATCGCCAATAAGCATTGTAAAGCTGTAACGACGACCGGAACCCGTATAGGCCGGGATCGCGAAGAGGCGGTCGCGCAATCTCGACATGAGAGTTTCATTCGGGTTGATCCTGCGAAGGGCCATCAGCACATCACTCGTGAGGGCTCAATCAAGACTCCCACCTGCAGATGGGGCCGAATTTCTGGCGATAGCGAGTCTCGCCGTCCCCGCGCATCCATACGCCATACCCCGATAACTGATGTGCTAGTCAGCGTTTATCTGTTTCTGGTCGAGCAGTCCTACCAAGAATTGATCTTCTGAGTCTTTCGACATCTGCTCCGTGCATGCAGATATCAGGGCTATCAACATTTCTGACTTCGGCCGCATGAATTCGATAATCCTCCGGGTGTCCATGTCATCAGGATGTAGAGGAAGTCTCGCGTCTTTGAAGACGCTTGCAGCGAACCGGTAGAGACCGTCCCAATCCACGATGCCGGCGTAAGTAAAGCGCTGGTTCGTAACACGCCTCACCAAGCTGGTGGTACGCCCCGCAGTCCGTACCTGAGCAGCACTACTAATCCCTGCATTCGCGATTATGTGGGCGCTCTGAGAGGCACGCAGCGGAGCCGTGACAGGCCCGAAAGCTGTTGCGGGACAAGGCCTCTCAACGGCTGGTGGGCTGCTGGGAGGCGTAGGAGGCGGCGTTAAGGGCGGGACTGCGGGCCTCGAAAGAGCGCTTTGCATGACGCCCCAAAGACCGTGTGAGCGTCCTCGTTAATCAGCCGGCTCGTACAGACTTACATCGGCGACAGTGACTGAGAGTCTCTTTGTGAGCTGGGACCCGCAGCTACAACAGGGCTCGCTGCATATACAGCCGTCTGGCCGCTCGCTTGGGGTACACTGCGTATGCTTGATGCTTGTGGTAGGCAGGTAGGCGAGTTGTACAATCTGCAGACTGGGCAGGAGTCGTACATCTCGCTCACAGCGCAAGATTCCGGGCCCCAGAGAAAGAGCTAAGCAGGAAAAGGGACGACGTAAGGTGACAAGCCTAGCCCGAGGTACTGGATGAAGGCGCCGAAGAACGGAGAGCGGAGATGAGGAGAGGTGAGGTCCGACTTATAGTGTCTTGGCCTTCCTGAACGATCGAGGCGAGCGCATCTCACTGCGATTCACAACCGAGCGGATGCTTTCAGTCGGAGAGATTCAGTCCAGACCGCTTAAGAGTCGAAGGTGGGCTCGAGAAGGCCTTGTGAAGAAGTCCATCCGGTCTTCGTCGTACTGTCCGACAGTTGGGCGCCTGCTAGCATGGCTAGACGGGAGTCACCGGGATCGTTCCGCGAAACTTGAGGCAGGCACGCTACTTTGCCCAAAAAGTCATCAGCTTTGCTGCCAATAGGTATCCGAAAGGCACCCTTGGGTAAGCTTTATAGACAGCCTACGACAACAATACACGCCTCCTCTCCTGCAGCCGTCTCCTAAGCCACCAGATCGCAGCGCCCGTTCCTCCCAATAGTACCGACGCTCGGAGTATGATCGCCAGCACCAGCGCCTTTCTCACAGCCGCATAGAACTGATTAAGCGCCATTCCCGCAAAGTTGACGCGTCCACCATGCGAGTTCGGTCCAGGTGTACCCGGTACAGACGGCCTTCGATAGTAGCCAGGTCTTCCCGGGGTACTGCTGTTCTGCCTCTGTATACGATCATTCCACCTCTTCACCAGATGCCGATAGCGGAAGCCGAATACATAGATGAAGAAGTTGATATCGGGATACGAGAAAGTCGGGAAGATAGATGTCATTGATGGTGCTAGGAGAGGTGGAAAAGCAGAATGAGGAGTAGGAGGGATATGGAAGTATTCTGGTTGAGCAGTGGAGGGAGGTGAGTTGCCGTAGAATCGGTCGGCTACTATCGTTTTCTTGATATCGCTCGTGTCGGGAAGAGACATGTGCGAGAGGAGATCGAGAGACATGCCGAGTGTGAGCCCCCAGAGCGAAAGAGGCGGCCTCTCGGATGCAGTTGCGACTTCACCGTAGGAATGAGATGGGCTTGAGTCGGGAGAAGTGATTGGATCGTTGGGTAGGAGGATGGATCTGAGCAGGAGATTAGTACGTTGACGCACTGCTCACAGAGCTAGCCTACTTGAAGTGCATGTTGCCCGTCAGCAAAGCTAACACTTTGCGAATGATCCGATTCCGCGGCGTGATCCGGCTTGTTATGTCTATACGGACGTCTCCCCAGCGCACATGAGGAGCGAGTACTGTAGTATCATGTCAGCTTTCGAACAGACCCGTTGCAGAGCACGCACGGCAAGTCAAGGGTATCCAATGCGCTGAAGCAACCTCGCTTGCTTGTATATCGGGTACAGGCGCTTCAGGAGATGTATGTAAGAAGACTGCAGAATAGTTTCCTCAGCTAAAGCAACATTCCTGACAGCGACATAACTTACTGAACGGACTAAGCACCATAAGCAGGCGCTTGCCCAAGCTCGTCGTGATTTCTCTATCGTCTAGCTGTCCAATTTCTAGATACTCCTTCTGCTCCGCCAGATCTATCCCAACTTCTTCCCATGTTTCGCGCATCGCAGTGTATAGCGCGTTCTCATCCTCCGGTTCCTGCCTCCCGCCTGGAAAGGCCACCTGCGCAGACCATCTATCTGTTGTTCGCGTTGCTCTCTTGATGTATAGTATCTCAGGCGTTCCGCTCTGCACCCAAGGTAATGCGAAAAAGTCCTGAAGCCGGGCGACTGTCGGATTCACAGGTAGCTCCCTTGCAGACTCAGCTAAAGAGGAAGTAGATTGTACACGAGAGCGAAGGAGGGAAGAGTCCTGGAAATGTTGCAGCGTTGGAGATCCATGATGACCGCTCGGATCTGAGGGAGCCTCGTCTGAATACTGAGCTTCTCGAGGAGAACCAGATGGCCGTACACGCAGGACTGATACATCCACGTCAACAAACGAATGTTCTTTGCGACTTGGCGCTGGGAAAAGCCCACTTATTGCGACGCTTGCTCGCTTTCCCTTAGCCGGAGCACCACCAGGACGAGTAGAGGTCTGGCTTGTCGGAGGAGCAGCTATGATTCTTGCAGGAGTATGGTGGATATTGACGAGAGCTTGTAGAAGCCGGTCAGCTAGGGCATGATTGGACATATTTTGGATGAAACGAAAGGCAAGCGAAGAGCAAGAAAGTCTCATAGATACGCGTAGCTTTCGCGATGTTATTTCTTTCTAGAGAATGCGAAGTGTCTTTCCGTGAGGTGTTGACGCTCGCTACACGCTGGACATGACCCTCTGCATCATGCGGACTCTACGACTGGTTTCAAGGCAGGCCTTTGCTGCTTCTACGACGTCTGCGCTACATCCTCCGACAGTTCTGAATGGTCCGAGATTGTGCTGCCCATCTGCCGTCAATCCTGGTCCGTATGTACCTATTCGCTATGCGTCCAAGAAGAAGACATCGAAAGCTGCGATGAAGAAGAGCTCGCACAAGAAGAGTGAAGCTGAAGATGATGACGAGATTGAAGTGGAAAACCATCCTGTCCCAGTCCTGGCGAAGGGCAAGAAGGGAAAGGCTGCACAAGTTACCGAAGCAGATGCTATCGAAGCGTTTCATCTGGACAGGCTGGAGAAGGATATGGATGCATCTGTAGAGAGACTTAGTCGCGAACTGAGGACTCTCATCGGGAGGGTGGAGCGCCTGTCTCCTTGTGCGTGGCCTTGTTGGGATCAACCCTTCTCGAGCAGGTTTTTGCTGATGATACGGATCTACCATCAGCTCTACTGGATTCTGTACGCGTCGAAGAGCATGGGCAGAGGCATGCCTTGGCATCCTATGCCACAGTGTCTGTCAGCGGCAGCGAAGCGCTGTCAATCAATATCTTCGACCCGGCAGTGCGTAGAACAAATCTCATCTGAGATCTTCGCTTATACGCACGATTACAGAGCGTCAAAGCTGTGGAGAATGCTATTCGCGATGCAGTCGACCTGAACCTGAACCCGCAACTAGTGGACGAAACGACTATACGCGTGCCAGTGCCTCGGTAAGCTCTATTTATGCAAGATAACTGGAAAAAAGCTCATCTGTTCCGCTCTTCAGGCCGGACATGCAGACGCGAACATCGCTAGCCAAAAAAGCGTCTGAGCTCGCTGAGAATGCAAGAGTTGCCATCCGAGCTGCGCGGCATCAAGGTCAGAAGGATCTGAAAGCAGATCAAGATAATAAAGTCGTAGGCGAAGGAGATGCTCGAAAAGATGCTAAGAATGTAAGTTTGTCAGGGCGCCTTAGAGGATCAGGCTGATATTCGATTATTATGCTACAGCTGCAAGACGCTACGAAGAAGCGGACGGACGAGGCGGACAAGCTGTTTGCCCATGCGAAGAAGGTGCTTATGGATGAGTAGGACTGTAAACACTATTGGAAAACGCATTTTGACCAAGCTACAGAGGCATGCACACTCACTCGCGTGCACACGACTGACGGAACAAGGGTGACTGACCCTACAATCAGTACCGGATGACAAGCAATCTTCGTTGCAAGGGAAAGCTGGTCAGCTGAACTTGACAAAGGCTTGAACGCTGAAGGGAGGCTCTGACGAGGCACCCTCGAAAGCGGACTGCTGAGGTCGCTTGCTTTCGTATCAAGAAACACACAGACACACACTCCTTCATATACACACTATTCACTGCCGGCCAGTGACTCGCTTGCAAACATCCGCGAACATACATTTTACAGTCATTATGATCACCCAAATCACTCGCTCCCTGCGTATCCCCTCTTCCTTGCTCTTGGCAGCTTCTATGCTGTATCTCGCATCCGCCGCACCTGCTCCCATCGCTAGACGCGCCATCGCTGCCGGAAGTGGTGAGGGAAAGTGGCACAACTTCGAGCAGAACATCGAAGGCACCAAGGCATCTCTTGGAGACCGCTGGGCTGAAGGCTCTTTCCTGCAATGCGGTATGGGCCTACCTGGGATCAAGAATTGGGGCCAGCTTGCCCAAGTACCTTCGGGCAGCTTCAACGATGACTGCTATCAATGCACCAAGGTCACAGCGAATGGTAAATCTGCACACGTCAGGGCAGTCGGAGTAGCTGCGATACTGGAGATTGGAGCTTCGACGAAAGCTATACTGGGCGTCTCTGACAAGTACGATGCGTCTTGGGAGTCAGCCTCAGATGCGGAATGCAATGCGCAAGGCGTAGATCCTTGGGATAGGAAGACTTGTCCAGCACTTCCAGACGGTACTTTCAAGCCTCTGCATATCACAAGTGTCGGAGGGTGGTGCGGATAGAGTGTAAGGCTGCCCTGGTCATTCATGTATCATCCAAGTAGAAGTAGAGATAAGGATAAGCACTCCATGTTCCCCAGGCGTGCCTCTGGATTGCTTACAAAAAAGGATGTGGTGAGACGGCCGAGAAAATCTTGCCGGCGAGCTTGCCCTGAATAGCTTTCAGCTCTTCGACTCAGCAATGCAGCAACCGCTGTTGCGCTCTGACACCTTGCATCTAATTCGATCGTAATTCCTCCTGATGCCTGGCTCAGATACGACTTTGGCGACACCGGCTCCAGTCGAAGCCGGCAAGCAGGGGCCTCTAGAAAAAGAACTGGAAGCGCCAGGACCTAGTCAAGCGCATCAACCAGAAGACTATCCAGATGGCGGATTGAGAGGTGTGTTGCAAAGCCGTCTCGCGAAAGCCGGATGTCCTGCGAGTCACAAGGTAAGAGCTTTAGAGGTACTGACAACGAGCTCTCGCAGCTTGGCTGGTAGTTCTCGCTGGGTCTGCAGTCACTTTTGCGACCTTTGGGTTGGTATCTCCAGTCGAGCTTTACTCAGCATGATGCTAATATTGGATGCTCTTTAGGTACATCTCTTCATTCGGCGTCTTCCAAGGATACTACCAGATCAATCAATTGGCGAATGAATCTCCCTCCAACATTGCGTGGATTGGTTCACTTCAGCTTTTCCTCATCTTCTTCTCCGGGATCTTTACTGGCTACCTTTTCGATGCTGGGGTGTTTCGCCCAATCGTGCTGACTGGCTCAGCTCTGCTCCTCATTGGAATCTTCACCACAGCGGAATGCACTGAGCTCTGGCAATTTATCCTTGCGCAGGGCATCTGCGCAGGATTAGGTTGTGGCCTATTGTTCGTCCCAGGAGCTGGTAAGATTCCTGTTCCCTGCTCGATTCGCCAAACGGTTCTGATTAGAAGTATCTACAGCTACTGTGTCTCACTGGTTTAAGAAGAAAAGAGCGCTCGCCTATGGCATCATAGCTTGCGGATCGTCTTTAGGAGGAGTACTATTTCGTAAGTCGGTCACCGCGCTCGTTATGTATTGAGGCTGACATATACGATATAGCGATCCTTCTCAGTCGACTTTTTGTGGAGGTCGGCTTCAAATGGGCAGTCCGTGTAGCCGGATTCGTGGTGCTCGCATGTCTCGTAATTGTCAATGCATTCCTGAAGCCTCGGCTCCCTGCTCGGACAGGAGGTAGTCTACTGGAATTCCATCATCTCAAGGATCCCGTCTACAGCCTATTCTGCGTAGCCGCCTTCCTCATTATTCTTGGCTTATATACACCTATCTTCTATGTGAGTTCACCTGACTTCTGGAGTAGTCTCTAGCTGATGAATGCCCCAAGATCTCCTCATATGCGCAATCCAAAGGTGTCGGTGAAGAACTCTCCTTCTACATGTAAGAAACATCCTAGCTTATGCAGAACCGCGACATCTTACTAAAATCTGCCGTTTTACCTTCAGCTTGGCCATCCTAAATGCGGCCTCCCTCTTCGGGCGTCTAATACCTAATCTTTTCGCCGACAAACTCGGACCAAGCAAGTAAGGGTCTAAGCCTCTAAGCCTGTATAGCCAGGCAGAAAGCTGACTCTTGGCCTTGCAGTATCTTATGGCCCGCCTCGCTTATAAGCGGAATACTGTGCTTCTGGTGGGTGACAATCTTCCGCTAGAGCCGATGATAAAAGCTGAGATCGTCACTCCGATCAGTTGGCTCGGAACTTCCTCTACTGGCGGCATCATCGCTTTCGCAGTGGTATATGGGCCGGCTTCTGGAAGCTACGTAGCTACCATTCCAGCGGTCATTAGCAACATCACCAAAAACATGAACGAAATCGGCGCAAGGACATCTCTAGCCTTCGGTATCATTTCATTCGCATCGTTGATAGGGACGCCCGTGACCGGAGCTCTGTACAAGACTGGAGGCTGGGTCGGTCCTGCTTGCTTTGCTGGAGGTAAGTCATCCATACTTTCTCTCACATTGGAAAGCTGAAGTCGGCCATTGCAGCGGTTGTACTCCTCGGTGTCGCATTCGGGCTGTGGAGCAGACATCTGACTGTAAAGCGCTACGGAACATGGCGGGTGTAAATGGCATCACGGCAATTTCATGTATATATCAATTGTATCATTTCCTGCAATTTTACAGTTTCGCATCAAAATACACACATCCTGAGTATGCCTATTTGTCGATCCATTGCAGGTGCGGCTGCTCTGCGCTGCGTTTCCCAAGGTGGTGGTCTGTTCGCTATGCTTACTGAATATCCCGCAGCCCGAGAAGGGAGGCTTCAGGGAGCCATTTTATCATAGATATCTCTCTGTCCATCATACTCATTCTTGACAATTTCTGCAAGTTGTGCGCTTCGAGGCTGGATGTCGCACTCGAAGCGGACAGGTGCGGTCAGATGTCCGGGCTCGAAGGCATCGGTCGATACTTTTCCGCGGGGAGCATAGTTGAAAGCATGCAGCAGTCGAGGTACTACAAGCAAGTTCAGCTTCCGCTCCTGCGTCTAAATAGCAGCGATATCTTACCAAGGAGCTTTAGTGAGTTGTCTGCCAAGAATTGACCTAAGCATATACGTCTTCCAGCGCCAAAACCCATCTGAAGGGAAGTCTTGTAGCCTGTGTCCTCCACACCAGCTTTCAAGCCGAAAGGGTGCCTGACAAAGCGCTCAGGAAGGAAGTCTTCAGGCTTGTCGAAGTGATCGGGGTTGTGATTGATGCCCCAGGTGTTTGCTACTACCAAGGTACCTGCTGGAATTACATAGCCTTTGTAGGTCTCGGTCTTGCTAGATAGATGGGGAACGCCTGCGGGCGCGACCGGTCTCCATCGCAGAACTTCCTTGATGAAAGCATGGCAGTATGGAAGGTTCTCGATGTCTTCAATGACTGGCATCCTTTCTTGGCCAATAACTCTGTCTAATTCCTCCTGCGCTTTGCTAACTGCATCTGGATGCGTGCAAGCAGCGAGCACGAAGGTCAGAAGGGCTCCTGAAGTTGTATCGCTGCCGCCTTCAAGCATGACGCCTCCATTCCAAGCTAGACATTCATCGCTGAAGGTAGCCGAATCCTCTTCTATCAGCGTATGCATCCAGCAACCGGTGCCTTCCCCTCTGCTCAAGCGCTTTTTCAGATCATCGAACAGAATATGCTGGTAGAAGGCTTTCATTTCTTTCTGAAGCTGTCGAGCCTTTGCCTTCCAAGGTGCTAGAGGACCAGGGAGATACTTCAAGGCGGGCAACATATCGATAGGTGGGGCAGCTCCGACTACACGTAATTCAGAGCTTAGCTGCTTCTATACAATCGGTCGTTCAGCCTACCCTCCAGGAAAAAGCTGCTGGCCAAACATCAGTAACTTTGCTAAAAGACGTATTTGAGGCCGTACTTGAATCTGTGCTCCAGGTCATAGAATTTAGCAACGGAGAAGCCTGCTTTGTCGACCTCATCGAAAGTGGGAGCGCGCTTGCCATACGCGATCGCAAGAGTCAGGCTGCACGAATACCTCCTCATCTCGTCGTACCACCGATCTGGCTTCTGCAAAATGTTGTGAAGGACGGCTGCACTTTCAGCGACTTGCAGAGGGTTGTGTTGCGCGACTTGTCCTTGTCCCAAGGTTTTGTTCCACATCTTGCGATATTGCGTAGACGTCTTGCCATTAGCCAACAGGATATGGTTGTTCCGCGCGATGAGGTCGTCATTGATATATGCAGGAGCGCGGTCATTGAAGCTGCTAGACCGCTTATCCAACAGTTCTGCAACATCCAGAGCTGAGTTCAGGACGACCATGTTTCCGCCAAAGAGCTTGAGCGATACGATGTCTCCATATAACTTCTTCAAGTCAAAGAAATACAGATGTGCATATCGAGGTGGTATGGTAGTCAGATTGCCTAGAACAGGTGTCGTAGGCGGACCAGGCGGGAGTCCTTTGTCGCGTTTGCCGACTTGCAGAAGGCGATATAGAGCGGCGCCAACGACTGCTAGAACAGCCCACCAGAAGCTGACCATTTCGTTCACACAATGCGCTTCTTGTTGGCAGAAAGACAAGGGCTTCTCCGCTTTCGCATTGTGGCTCCATTCGGAGGCCGGCGGCAAGCGTGCCTGGCGATTCTGATAAGAGCAGGTATGGTTTGCCTGTAGGTAGCAGCGTAGTATATCTACTGGAGCTTATACATGCAGCAGCAGCCATGGGTCGTACTTTCGTGCAAAACTGATTACATCACTGAACAGTCACGAGTACATCCCTATTTCCCAGTCTACTATTCGACACCTCGGCAGCTACACCTTCTCAGCTAACGAGTCAGAGTACACGGACACATGCCGCTGTCCTTCATCGAAACGCTGCTGATTATAATAGCGTCAGCTATCTTGTAGCGCTTCGACGCAAGAATTACTTACTGTGACGGTCCTAGCAGGCAATTGCACCTCGACGGGCCGGCTGTCTGGCGAGAACGACGAAGGTGTGGTTTTTCTTGACAAAGTAGTCGGTCGATACTTATCCTCATCGTCTTCTACGTCGATTGCATGCTGAACTTCAGTCGACACACCGACTTGCAGAGTAATGGCATGTTGACGAGCCACCTGTTGTGCTTTCTTCTTCTCTTCCATGCTATGCGTAATTTGTCCGATGGGAACACTCTGGTCAAGACTCTTGACGAAGAAACCATTGCTCGTGCCTCCCGCGCCAGATGGACGGAATGAGCTGCTTTCCATGCGAGCATGGCTGGCTGCACTAGCTCGCAAACAGTAGCAGAAACTGACAAGGTAGAGGGCAGGAATAGGGGCTGGCGTTGAGATTTGAGGTCAGCAGCCAGTAACAGCAAAGTATCATTTGTACTTACGAGCTGTCGCATTGAACATCTGCGCGGGAAGAACAATGATAAGCTGAGGTACAGTCTGTAACAGAGATTACAAAGGCTTACATTCCATAGAGTGGCATGCTTGACTGTCGCAGCGTAGGTGATTGCGGTGAAAACTTCGAAGAACAGCGGCGCGATGCATGTCCCGAATGCCAATTGGACGAGAGAAGCCAGAAACTCGTCCGTCCTGAAATATGCGAAGCGATGTAAGCCTTGTCGAAGAAATGCGAAGGCCCAGCAAGAAGGCTCACGTTTCGTTAAAGCCCCTCTTCATTTTGCGAAGACTGTAGCTCAGTACACCAGCAATGAGCAGATCTACGACCACTGCAGCCCAGAGCCACAATTCTGTCGGTGCGAGAAGGATCTCTGGCCCGCCAAGACCTCGCTGATACATTACTTGACGCACAAAATCAGTTTAGCTGCACCTCAGACGGAATGTACTCTGCCATGCGACTCACTGTTTGCGACAGTCAGCCAAACACCGCCAGCCAGACTGGCCAGTATGCCAGCCGCAATGGCAACGGTTAGGGCTATGCTGCGACCTGTGATTCTCAGGCATCTGATGCCCATGAAAGCCTGACAAACTGCTGCCGTCAATGCTGCAGGTAGCGGTGCCAACGAATCCGCCGTGTTATACGTGTTCCAGCGTACTGAACTACGTTGTTGTGAGGTCATATATATCCATATTTCCTGACAGAACGAGGTCTTTTCAGTACGGCTCCGCTGTTAATGCTACGGGAGGTCTCGACCAACAGCACCATTGATGCCCATGCATGCTAGATTGCAGAGCAACGCCGATAGCAGAAGCGGTCTTGTCATCTTCCCGACGCGTGCTGTCTTGCTTAACAGTAGGGTCGAGGCCATCGATGTCGCCATGCCACCGAGCATAAGTTCCAGCATCCTGAATACGGTCTCAGCATCTGCTTGGGCTGGTGTCTGACGCGAAGCCTCACCATCCTATCGCACATGGTCCCAGCACAGTCGTAGCCACGACTTGCGGCGCAGTCGGTTGAAGAGTGTCGGACATGATATAAGGTCGCGAATTTGTGGGTTCTTGAGAGAGGTTAGGTCAGCCCTGCATGGCAATATATTTACAGTTTGTAGGAAGATGAGGGATGGAGAATCATCAGGTCCGAGAGAATGTGCTTGCCAAGTTGCGTGAGCTGACGATGGCTGGAGCCTGCGGCTTCCGGAATAGGGAGGAGTCTGGCCTCGCTCAGCTGGCTCAACAATGCGTATGATAACGAGGACTCGTTGTGGGAGGGCAGGACAGGAAGTCGTGTTCCGTTTGTTGTTGTTGTTCGTCGATCTTCGCCTTGTGGGCTGGAATTCAGTCAGTAGTCTAATGCATCAAGGCATGCCGGCAGAGCAGTCGCATCAGCAGAGAGAGCCAGTGCCGTTATCTACTGTATACGCCTTGATATCGTAGCGTGTTGCGACTGCGAAAGACTCTTGTACAAATCGGTTGTCTTGCAAGATTTGGATCGTTTTCAGACGTTTTGCTTGTCCGCTTGCCGCCGATACACGATAGAAGAAGGCAAGGACATGCTCAACAATCCGCCGATATCGCTACTGCAGCAGAGACAGAATCATTCAAGCAGCTGCGACGTCTCAAGGTGGTCCTCCCGACTCTGACCTTGTCTTCGGCTCGACGGTCGTGGAATCAGCTTCTGGCGTCAGCTGGGCCAGCTTCCATGACTGTCGACGCATATCGCGATACTCCATCAACGTCGTCGCATCATCAAGCGCATGCACAGGGCAAGAAAAGGTCGTCCAACGATGCCGGCAAACAGCTGGGAATGGGGTCAGACAGGAGCAGAGGCAGAGGGAACACGCTGCAAGAGATCGCAAACAGTAGAGCAGCGAAAGCGCCAGCTACGGCAAAGCCAAAGACCAAGAAGAAGGCCTCGATTGCCGCAACCTGGATCCTCACGCTGCTAGGCCTCTTTGTTCTTGGCACTTTCATCGTGCTCTCCACTGTGCGGCACTACTTTGGAACACATACAGACGATTTCATCAGCCTTGAGGAGATACAGCCTTTTCGACACCTAGAAGATTCTTTGCCATACGAGCCAAATCTCCCGCTGGACCAGATTGCTGAAGAGCAGCGCAAAGGGCTACATAGAGAGAAGATTCCAAGAATCATTCATCAAACATGGAAGAGCGACGTCCTGCCGGAGCGCTGGCTGGCTGTTCGAGAAGCCTGTATCAAATTGCTGCCGGATTACGAGTTCAAGCTATGGTCTGACGAGTCCGCAAGGGAGTTCATCAAAGCAAACTATACTTCGTTCCTTCCGACATGGGACTCATACAGTGAAGCGCCCGACCTTTCGGTTCTCTTGGCAAGATCGCTAATCTTGCGTTCGCAGCCTACAATATACAGCGCGCCGATGCGATACGGTACTTTGTTCTTCATCAGTTTGGAGGAATTTACATGGATCTCGACATCGGCTGCCGTGCACACCCTGGTCCCCTCATGCACTTTGAGACGATACTTCCCGCAACAAAGCCCGTGGGCGTATCGAATGATCTCATATTCTCTGCACCCCGCACACCATTTATGGATCTAGTCATCAACTCCTTGGAGACTTTCAACCATGACTGGCTCTGGATGAACTATCCGACAGTGATGTTCTCGACTGGGCCAATGTTCATATCTGCAATGTACTCCATGTGGAGTCGGATGCTCGCGAACCGGATCGGTATCAACGATGTTCATCTCAATAGCAGAGTCAGGATATTGCCGAAAAGCTTGTATGGCAAGAACGCGGCACCTGAAGCCGTGCCAGACTCCTTTTTCTGGCATTAGTGAGTCTAAAATACTTTATCGCTGATACGCCTGTTTGATTCGGCTCTACTGCGACAGCTACGGATCATCTTGGCATGCCGGAGATGCTGGTTTTATCGGCTTCTTGGGCAAATATGGCTACAAGCTCCTTCTTCTGGGAAGCTCCTTGGTCATCATCGGATTCTGCTATCTTGTGTGGGCGAAAAAAGGCTACAAGTTATTGTCGCCACGACCCCAGTCTCAGCTTCTCGAACCTTTCGAGCTGAACAACCCGACTAGTTCGCATGACAGTGGCGGTGAGTGCAGCATCATCGCTTCCAGTATCACGAAAGCGTGGAAAGGCCTTCGAAGCTCATGTGACCTCGTACAGGCTTCGCGGCTTTCACTTCGCGTGCCCTAAATTTCGTCAAATCTCTAGTCACCGTCTCATCCCCATACGACCCCCTGCCCTCTAACCCACCTTCTCAAGTTATATTTGATGCTCGCATACGGCCTCCGTCGCTAGACAGCGACTCCCTCAGCCTTCATTCGATCCGCAAATACCCGAATCCTGTGCAGACACAGAGACATCCGCTTACTAGCAAGCCTCAAGGAAGGCAACGCTCCAAGGATGTCGAACGAGGCTCGCCTATACGGTCTAGATCGGGCAGCAACCAGGCGAAGGAAGCTAATGGTAGTGCCGGATGGTACTGGAGCCATTCGCCGAGTGATGCAACGCCCATGGCATCGACGAGTGCTGTCGCACCCACTTTCTCGCGGCGTGGTCTTTCTCCTGACGGGAAACAGCAAGATTCTCCCCCGGTTCAGCCACCAGAGGCTACCATTCCACAGCGCTCCACTCAGTACAAAGTGCCTAGGTACTCTCCTCTAGCCTCCTCACCTCCTATCAGTGCTCCCTTCTTCTCCTCTACTCGCGAATATCGCACCTCACCTTCATCCTCTGACCTTTCCGCTCCGAGGTACCCTAGGCGGCCACCGATAGCAAGCCAGCCTAGTCATCACCCCAGCGAGTCCGACACGGATCTTTCAGCGAGCGAGTTGATGGATCTGCTCACGGAGCTCGAGCCCGTCGTAAGCGCATCAGCCAGATCTACACAACAACCAGGCGAAGAATCGTCAAGGCTGGTGCGGAAACGATCTTTTACAAACGATAATAGTCCGCGGATATCGGACTCGCAATAGTCGAATGTACAACGTATATAGAGCACATACAATCATAAATCAGTCGGCAAGAAGTAATGTAATGCACTGTACAAAGATCTAACATGCACATAGGCACATATAAGACGGCTTTTTCTGATCTCTTTATGCTCTAGGCGTACTACCTGGCGCGGCTTACTCAGGTTAACCAGACGCTAACCTCATCCGCAAGAGCACAATATAATAAGTCTTCCGAAACAGCAATGTCAGTCACTCACCTCGGCTCTCACTGCTCGATCAGGTCATTCAAGCCGCCAGTAGCGATCGACCCGGGCAATTCTCTTCCAGATAACAATGACCGAAAAGCTACTCCTGGCATTTTAGTGAACCCTTCGATCCGCTGCTGCAGAACTTTCAAAGCATGACGTATAACCTTTCAACAGGGCAGTGCATCCTCACCAGGCAGCGGGCACTGTGGGGTAGCTGATGACCTGGCCTCAGCGAGCAACCAACCCATCACTCGTCAGAGGGAACATGCGACACGCAACAGCTATCGCTCTCCTGTCCTTGGCTTTGGCAATGCAGATTGCTGGATCTCCAGTCGTCACCCAGCATCTGATCCGGCGGCAGCAAGAACAAAAGGATGGTTCGGGAGATACACCCAAAGGCGCTGATACGAGGTCGCGCAACGACAAGGATGACAAAGCATCAAGCAAGCAAACGTCAGCGAGTGCGACCACTACACCTGCAGCCCAATCGTCCGCTGCGGTCGATACAAATTCAAAGGGAAAGGTCAACGTCACGCTAGCATCGATGCAGTACAGTCAATCGCTATGCTCTAATACGAGTCAGGTCTTGAGTGGATCTTGGCTGAATGTCACCTGGAGTGGGAAAGGCAAGTTCAGCAGTACATTATATGCAAAATACGGTACGGATGGCTTCAGTGCATGGACACCTGGTATGTCGACTACGGCAAACACAGAAGGTAGAAGACTTGACAGTAACAAGAAGAAGGACAACCTGGCAGTCGACTGGCAGATGTCCTATCAGGTAAGGCCAAGATCATCCCGATATAGTGCCTATCCCTCCTAACTCGCAGTAATTTCGTTACAGCACCAAGTCTTTCAGCATAACAGGGCAGTGATCTTTACTATCGTCATGCGTGATGAGGCTCTCAATACGACAATGGCGATGTACAACAGCAAGCCGATAAGTATTGTAGGTACTTGCCAGAAAAGAGGCGAAACGAAGAAGGAGGAAAAGGAGAAGGACGACAGCGACAACAACAACGAAGAGGCAGCGGAAAGTGAGGCTTCCGAGTCAGCCGCAGCTAGTGCCAGCGCCTCGGCGGAAGAGAGCAACAGCGAGAGCCAGCAGGGAGGGACTTCAGCAGAAGAGACTGCTGCGTCTTCAGCGCTCGCATTTCCCAGCACAGGTCTACTCTTCGTGGTCTGGATTGCCAGCGCAATCTTGGTGGTCGGGCTCTAGCACAAAGCGCTATCGGGGCCCCAATTCGTTGTAAAGCTTCAAAATAGTAAGCAGGCTATCATGTCTTGAGAATCTGGAATGGTCTATTCCGTTGACCGCTTTTGACGGCTTTCTTGCATTTGTACTTGCTTCGGGGTTTCAGCAGCTTCATACCTCCACCAACCCGTTATACTGAGGGCTACCCATTCAACACATCTAGGTCGGCCACGAACGATTCCTGGCAGTCGCAGACGTTTCTCGTAAATTTGGACGACTCGTGACGGTCGACTTGCGATGGTTCGCTCGTACTCTAGACATGGGCCGGTCGAAGCCTTTGGAGGTGCGCATATGAATCAAGTCGTTTGTGCTTGCGCTGAAACCGGTCGCCAGTCATTGCGAGCAATTCTTCAAATGCAATCTTTGACGGCAAGGTCGCATGGGTTCCAGGGCTGGAAGATGTCTTGAAATGGGTACATAAGCCTCTACTGATGGTTTTCAGGAGGCTGTGATGCTGATACTTTGCCCTTCAGAACATGAAGAAGGGAGAGCTTCTCGACATGTGGCATGAAACTGGTCTTCGAAGCGAAGTGACCTGTATCGCACGGTCTTCCATCAAGGATACCTTCGCTGTTGGGTATCAAGATGGTAGCATACGTCTCTGGAGCGATTTCAACAAGAGCGTGACTGTCACTTTCAACGGACACCGAAAAGCTGTTACAAGTTTGGTCTTTGACAAGGATGGCACACGGCTCGCAAGTGGTAGTCAAGATACGGATATAATCGTCTGGGATGTCGTCGCGGAGACCGGCATGTTCAGGTAAGTCGCGAATCGCCTGTCTTGCGCTTCAAGGCTGAAAGACTGTCTGTAGATTGCGAGGCCATAGAGACCAAGTCACATCGCTCGCATTCACAGCAGCACCTCCTGCAGAGGTCGTACCCGAAGACCCCTCTTCCTCTACACCCATCGTCAACAACGACCCTCAGCAGAACCACCTAGTCTCCTGTTCGAAAGACACCCTCCTCAAGCTATGGGATCTCTCAACGCAACACTGCATCTCTACCGTAGTCGCACACCGCACCCAAGTATGGTCGCTGGCTACGTTCGTAGACCCTTCCACTTCGTCAGTCGTAGTCATTACAGCAGGAGGAGAAGGAGAAGCGAAAGCTTGGAGGATCAATCCGGATATTCTAGCAGGGAAACGTGAAGGCCAAGCGGAAGGAAGTGAAGCTGCACCTACTAGGGCGATCACCGCATTAGTCGATGGCCTTCTGCCTCTGGCTTCGATCTCGCATGCGCAGAGGATCTCACAAGTCGCTTTCCATCCAGTCGAACAGCTGCTGGCGTTCCATACGACAGAAAAGACCGTGGAGATCTTGCGTCTGCGGACCGAGGAGGAAATCCGCAAGAAAGCAGCAAGAAGGCGGAAAAGAGAGCGCGAGAAGAAGAAGGGCAAGAACGCCAACGGAGCGGCCGAGGAAGATGAGGACGATGTGGACATGGGCAAAGAGCCTACCTGGAAAGACCGGTTAGCAAGCTGGATCACAATTCGCACACCTGGAAAGATCAGATCGTTCGACTTTGGCATCGGCGCAAATAAGCTGAAGCAGGAAGTTACGATCATGTGCGCCTTGGCGAATAATGCGGTTGAAGTGTATCAGCTGCCGGATCAACCCACTAAATCGTCAAAGAAGGATGCAGCGGGAGATTCGGCAGAAGCAGAGGCTACCAAGCTGCATTCACTAGACCTACAGGGTCATCGTACCGACATACGTACTCTCGCTCTATCTTCGGACGATGCGTTGCTCGCATCTGGAGCGAACGGTTCTCTCAAGATCTGGAACGTCAAGACTACGAGATGTCTGCGAACGCTTGATTGTGGATATGCGATCTGTTCTACATTCTTACCAGGCGATAGGCATATTGTGGTCGGCACCAAGAGCGGCGAGCTTCTGCTTTACGACATCGGGAGCAGTACACTGCTTGAGACTTTCCAAGCTCATCAAGGTACAGTATGGGGTGTAGCTGTCAGACCGGACGGGAAAGGATTGGTCAGTGCCAGTGCCGACAAGGACATTAAGTTCTGGAACTTCGAGATTAAAGATGTCGTGGTGAATGCCGAAGAGGACGATGCACCAGAGGTAAGCACTTGGTATCGATCAGTTGCGTATGCTAAGCAAACCCTGTCTCTCAGGCTAAGCGCCGTGCTTTATCGATGAACCACTTCAAGACACTGAAGATGACAGACGATGTTTTGGCAGTCAAGTACAGTCCGGATGGCCGCTTCCTGGCAGTCTCACTGCTCGACTCCACTGTCAAGGTCTTCTACGCCGACTCCCTCAAGTTCTTCCTCTCCCTCTACGGCCACAAGCTGCCTGTTCTTGCGATGGACATCTCAAGCGACTCCAAGCTTATCGTCACCTGCTCCGCCGACAAGAATGTCAAGATATGGGGTTTTGACTTCGGAGATTGTCATCGTTCGCTCTTCGCACATGACGACAGTATCATGCAAGTACAGTTTGAGAAAGGCTCGCACTATTTCTGGTCGGTCAGTAAGGATAAGATGGTCAAGTATTGGGATGGCGACAAGTTTGAGTGCATACAAAAGCTTGATGGACATCATGCGGAAGTATGGGCGCTCGCCGTCAGTAACGAAGGAAAGTTCGTAGCTTCGGCTGCTCATGATAAGAGCATCAGAATATGGGAGAAGCTCGATGAGCCAGTGAGTGTGTATGACTCACAGTGATTGTACACCAACTGACATGTATTCCAGCTATTCTTGGAGGAAGAGCGTGAAAAAGAGCTGGAGGCCATTTACGATGCCAGCATCGAGCGGGATCGGGAGCGGGACGAATTAAGGGTAACCAAGGATGGTGGAATCACCGGACCGGAAGCTACAGCTGTCGAGAAGACCACGACGGAGACCTTAATGGCTGGAGAGCGAATCATGGAAGCTCTCGATATTTCGGAAGAAGATCGAGCCGGCGCAGATACCCACGCAGAAAGTCAAAAGACGATGACGGCGGAAGCTATCGCAAGAATGGCTCCTAGAAAGCGGAACGCTATCTTTACAATCTACTCGACCGACATCGAGCCGGAGGTTCACGTCTTGAAGGTGGTCCAGAAGATAGCTCCGGGCTCATTGAACGACGCTTTACTGGTTTTACCATTCGCTAAGGTCGTGTCCATGCTGAAACACCTGGACTTTTGGGCCGAAAGGGTGAGTACGATTCGATTTTTCCGGACATTGGCATGACGCTGAAACCACGCATATCAGAAACTCAACATCCCTCTCACTTCCCGAATCCTATTCTTCCTGATGAAAACACATTACTCGCAAATCATCGCAACGCGTCTAATGCGGACCACCATCCTGCAATTGCGGGAGCATCTTGGGTCCGCCTTGGCTGATCAGAAGGTGCGCAAAATAGCGCTAAAATTTCATGAAAGTACAGGTTTGACTATTTTGTCAGGACACAATTGGCTACAATCTTGCTGCGCTGCGACACCTTCAGAGACAGAATATCTCGAAGAAGACCAACGACTTTTACGAACGCGAAGGCTTCGGCGGAGAGGAGAAGGTTCGCGCTCGACTCGAAGAAGGCATGAAGAAGCGTAAACGCGCTAGCATCAAGGCGTAGCGCGATACAAATTTGGTCGCAGGCTGCATTCTTGAGCTGCGTGCCTGCCATAGGCTGACATTCTTGACTCAGACTGGTATGCCAATGGCTACATTCCGTCCACATGTTGTTGCCAGTCATAAGTTGCAGCTGGAATGACTTAGTCTGATTTCGGAAGCGTCAGGTAATCTCTGACTCTGCTGTCTTCTCGCTTCTGCTCATCGATTCAGCTCTTCATACATACTCACTATCTCTCCCCTCCGTCGTCACCATGAGTCTCATCGTTAGTTTAGCTGTCTTGGCTCAGCTACTCGCTCCCCTTTGCATCTCGGCTGCGCCTACTGGAAGCAACTACACCAATCACACCTCTCCTCTATCCAACCATGGAAGCCTCACTGAACGAGCTATACCCGACTCAGACGATGATGGATGGATTCCCTTCGATACTTTCGGTCTGATGGTCCCGCTTGAGGAGCGCGACTGCACCACTGTAGACTGCCTTCAGCACATTCAGAGTCCTCCATCTACTTCCGAGATGCTGCAGCCTGTCAATGCTCGCCAGTCAGGTAGCAGAGATGTCCTCACTCGAAGGGGAACTTTCTACTTAGACGAAGCTACTGGCAAGCCGGGCTACTCAGTCATAAATGCAAGCTCGGAACACTCTACCCCTACATCCGTCAACAGACGAGAGCTGGACTCCGTCATCGTACATCATAATGCTCCTCTATTCCGTCGCTTCAAGGATGCCGTTATGCGGTTGATGAAGCGAAAGTCCAGGTCAAAGTCAAAGTCCAGCTCGAAGAAGAGCAAGAAGTCGAGCAAGAAGAATACGAAGAAGAAGTCTTCGGGAAACAGCATCACTTCAGCCGTCAAAGATGTCATGAGCGGGGCTACTATTCTGTGGGTCTGTCATGCTAGTATAGATAATATAGCTTTTACTGATTAGCAATTGATTTGTAGTACTACCATCACATGGTATACTGGACACGACCTGCTCAACCCCTTCTGCGATCGACAGTCTCGCTGGACTCCGACGGATGATTCATTGATAGTAGCCGTAACTCAGAAATGGTCTAAGCGACCTGCTTGTGGAGAGTTCTTGGAGATCTCGACTACCGAGAAAGGTCGCAAGGTGAGGAGGCAACCCTTTCGAGGTCTGTTTCACGAAGCTGAAGCGTTCCCTATCTTTAGCGATCTGTTATCGCAAGAGTGGTAGATCTATGCGGTGGATGCATCCCAGAGGTCGCACACGCAGATCTCAGTAAAGCGGCTTTCCAGAAGCTCTACGATCTCGATGTTGGCCGGGTGCATGGCTGTGGGTGTCCTCCTCTCTCTCTCATTGAGAGAGTAACAAGCTGATCTTTGCCCGTCTAGTGAAAATGCGACGCGTCGGCGCGCCCAAGAAGTGGTCAAATCGACTTTACGGGCCGAAAGCATTATAAGCTCTGAAGCTTGCGCTATCCGTCTCTACCTTCTGCTTGGATGTAATATAGTAATTGTAGAATGTGCTTGCACTGGAAATCATAGATGTCTTGACTCTTCCCGTCCACATCGTCTCTTGCTTTCACTCCTGCACGATGACTGTTTGATCCGACGTCGCTACGTACGGGACATCACCTGACACCCTCCCCCAAGCTCAGTTTCAAGAGTATGGTAACGGAGATCTTTCTGACTGTCATGGCGATGCTAGCTGGACGCATTTGATGGATCTGCGGGCTCAGAGGTTGTCTCTCTTCAAGCATCAGCCACGCAAGACGAAGTCTGTCCAGTAAGCCATCTATTCGCAAGAATCATGTCGCCAACACCATCCCGTCGCTCGTCCATGAAGATGAAGAAGGAGAAAGCTTCATCTAGAAAATCTAGCATCGCCTCCTCCTTGGCCAGCACGACCAAGTCTATCGACGCCGTAACCCTCAGCAGCACCAGCAAGTCGTTCGACAGCGCTGCTCCTGTACCCAACAAAGCGGTTCCAGCTATCCCTGATGTAAAACGAGTGCCAATATACAAGAGCCGCTCCAAACGAGGCAGCATCGCCTCGACAAACTCTGTCAAACAAGTGAACGAAAAGGCAGCAGAAGTGAAACATACTCTTGTCGACGAGAAACCAAAAGCCACAGCCGGCCACAAAGATCCCTTCAACGAGCCAGTCTCGGGTCTAGAGAAGAGGCAGCATGAGCGTGCCGTCGAATTTCTCGCCGAACTTCTGGAAAAGGTCACCATACCGCAGACCAGATACACCAGGCAACGATCGGTGTACTACAGCAGAATAAAGCTCGAAACACTGGTAGGAAAGCTAACACGATATTTCCACATGAACAATATCGAGGCTGCCGGACTGTTCCTGCGCTCTACTTGGACCTGGGTGCATCCGGGAATAGACATCACGCTTGCATACAGAGAATATCTCCGCCGAGGCTGCGACCCCGAGTACTTCACATCAGGTGCCGGAGCCGGCTGTGTCGTATCATGATGAGCGGTTTTGCATGTAGAACTCGCCTGTTTGCTGGCCTCGTATGCTAGCCCTTATGCCAAACCGTTCAGCTGAGCCCTGCAACGGGTATCGTGAAAGAGTTACACACTCGAGCTGGTACCTAAGCTTCACACGTCTACTCTCCGCAGCTTTCATTTATATTCTTAGCAGCATCGATCAAGGCAAGACCTTTCAGACATACTTCGAAGCATTGGGGAGGCCTAACAGCCATGCCTCCTCACCGAGAGGTCTGATGATGCACGAAGCAGATTGCTATCGTCCTATTCCAGTCGTAGCAGTCAACGGGGCGTCATAGACTCTGATTTCATCGGCAATGGAATTGGGTGGTCCAGCGCCTAACGCAAGTCCGCCGAAGCTGGATGGGCCCATGTGACTCGATGCCTGATGCCACTACATTGACGTCTGCTCAACGACCAGCGCTCAAGCATAAGAAGCCCATTCAGCTTCAAGGGCATACGGAACGGTTCAGCAGGCCCTACACAAGCCTCCATCCGGTCAAGTACGATCGAGATGAACGTTTCATCTGACTTCTTCACGGCCCAGCGGGTACGGCAAGCAAGTACGTCGAGACGAGCGCTATATACTACCCTTCAGGACATCCCTTTGCGATCGCTGTATGCCAGCAGACACAGCCGCATCCTCACCCGCGACTGTTGAAAAGCCTGGCGATCCTGCTAGTTCACACCTTGCTTCTGTACTCTTCACTTGATTGCTTCCACTATAGTCTATCGTCTCCACACAAAACCTTTGGCTAGACAGGTACAGGTGCGCAGGCTCCCCCTTATCTACTCCTCCGCTCCAGCTCGCTGGCAGAACATTTGCTGATGGAAAGTGTGCTCTCATCAGCGACAGCTTATCGGCTGAATATCCTCCATCGCCAGCGCTGCAACATGTCACGTCGCTCTATGGCACCTCCATACAGACCACCGCAAGGGTTTGCTCCCGTCGAGCTTTCTGCAGCGTACTACGCTGGCGTATCAACAGATCTCTACACTATATACACCTGCAACCCCTGTTCCGAACTTCCGTTGGGCTACCCTCAAGGAACGCTCCGCTATCGAACGATGACCGGACGTGATGGCAAGGAATACGCCAGCTGGGTCTGCAGTAAATATAAGGACCACAATCTAGGCCCGTATCAGCTCTGCCAACAGGGTCAGCATCAGCTTCAACCTCAACCAGTGTTCGAGTTTGATCCCCGTGTGCGGGCAAATCGGGTTACTGGTACATGGCATCATTGCAAGATCTGTTCTCACCAAGAATGGAGACCAGCAGGACAGGTGCAGAGATAGTAAGGATTGCCATGACCATGTCTGCAGACTTCATAGTCGTAGCAAGATACTGATTATTCTGTCCCAACGAAACAAGCCCTCCTATACTCTACGTGCGTACGCGGCCCTGTCAGACTTGCTTTAATTGAGCAACTTGACGACCGAGCTGCCGACGTGCGTGAGCTTTGAGCTTCGCGTTTCACCAGACATTCGAAGGGGTTCTGCCATGAAGGGTCTCAAACCTCCAAGCAGACTGAAGAGTATCTCGGCTTTGCGCCGACTGCAACTTTTGCATACAACGAGAACCAAAACTAGTTGCTCATTGTCGAATTCATCATCCCATCGTTCCCCTTGCGATCTGCAATTGGAAGACAAGCGGACTTGTAGACGGTCAAGGAGCAGCACCCCGACTGAGTCTAAGCCAAGCACATCCAATACCGCCCTATAAGGCCGGCCAGCTCTGGGCGCAGACCAAGTGGTGCGCGCAGACTAAGCTCCGCGTCGACGATTTCTGTAAAGTCAGCTCAACCAGCAGAAGCAGCTGTTCCCCAGCGCACCAGCAAATGCATTATACCGCCAGAAGAGACCATCGACTTCGACAAGCCAGTCCCAGCGCTCGATCGAAAGCGCCATGACCATGCCGTGCAAGCCCTTTCTCAATTCGCGGCAGCTCATCCTATTTACCGCTCTTGGTATACCAAGGCGCGAGCTGAGGACTATAGCAAGCTAGAAGACGATGAGTTAGTTGGTGCGCTTCGGACTCTCTGCTGGACGGAAGGCTATTTGATCATTCGAGACATGCTTACGCACAAGCGCATGCCGAGCGGAGTAGGAGTCAGTGACGAGGCGAAGCTCGCTGTCCGAGAGTACATGAGGAGAGATCTCGATGCAGACCGCATCAGGATCAGACGGCAGCCTAAACAGGCAGCATAGCTGTGCAGTTTTGACACGTAGCATGACAGACGAGTCCTTATGCCTGGAGTCTGTCTGCCCGACTTGATCGACCACACACAAGGTTTTCGCTGACAATCCCAGCGTTTTACCAGACCTTTGAGCTATACCTTTCACCAAAGCTCGAAAGGGTCGCCGATCAAAGGCCGCCTTGCTGACAAGCGAGCTGCTCTATAATTTTCGCACTTCTGCTTCCTCTATGACAAACGAGCTCTGAACCCTACCAAAGCACGATTTGCAGCACCAAGACGAGCCGATCGCCAGAACATATGTCGAAATCCGCTTCTCGTCGTTCGTCTTCGTCCATGAGCTCCGATGGCAGAAAGCTCAGTACGGCCAGTTCTCGCTCTGATGGTGGTAAGGGCGCTATCAGATCGCAGGCATCGAATGCCACTGTAATCACTCCTTCAGACTCGAATCGCAAGCCAGTCAGCATGCACAAGCAGAGTTGGAAATCCCTAAAGTCTGCTAAGTCAGCTCATCGTTCGGATGGACCACAGCAGCCGACCTCTCAGATCACAAAGCAGAAGGCCAAGCCGCAGGAGGAAGTCGACTTCAATAAGCCCATACCGACGCTCAGAGCGGATCCGGAACGGTATGCCCGCGCCTCTGCGTTCATAGCGCGTATGACGAGGACCTTGCCAATTTCAACGAATTGGCACGCCAAGCAGGGCAGTATAGCCAGTTGGCAAATTGGGAACTGATTAGACAGATCAACACGAGAACCCAACCGAGTAATTCCATCGTCTCTCAAAGCTTGATTACCCTCCGAAGCGTCTGGAATCTGGTCCCCGATGCCGACGATTTCAACATCGCACTTCGGGAGTTCCCGAGGAGGGATCTCGATCTGCGCCTGCTACTGCTAGGACAGCTCGATTTGGACCTGCTACTTCTAGGAGAGTCGGCTCACGAAAAATACTCGGACAGCTGATTATGAGTAGTATCTCTGAGAAGAAGGGTTAGACAACTTCTGTACCCTATGTGTCATCTTTCTGGCTCAACCAACAGGGTAGCTTGCCGTAATCATCGCGGCTGATGACATGAACTGACGAATGGACCTCTTGATGCCCAGTCATGCTCAATTCAGGTCACAGATGCACCGAGGAGAGGCTTTACAGGTGTTTATAACGAAGTTTTGTGTAGGCCAGTCTCGATTCCCACCATTACCAGTGAGGAGACAAGAGCGGTGAGGCAGAAGAAAGGAAGTGCTGCGGACATGCTCGACGCGGTATGAAGTGGCAGAGAGTGCGGATACCTAGAATGAACCGGCTGCGGGAGGTTAGGGGGAAGTGTTATGGCGGAAGGTGTGTCAGTGAGGCCTGATGTATCCTTGCACTCTTGCGGTAGCAGTCTTGCATATCTTGGTGTATTCATCTAGGGATAGGTCAGCAAGCAAATCCTGTTTATATCTTTAACTGTTCTACATGTGATTATAAGGAAGAGGAACGGCACAAATGGGGATAGAAGGAGGCAATCCATGATGATTGTATTGATAGTGTTACTGCGTAGCAAGTCTGCCACTTCGATGTTCAGAAGTGCCACTCCGGGTCAGGCGAAGTATTGGTTTATAGATAGCGTCTATAGGTGGAAGTCGCTCTTTGAGTACTTTGTCTTTGCGGCCTGCGGGACAAAGATAGCAGTATATCAGAATAGACGTCTCGAGACTTGTTAGTAGTCTCGCAGGTATAACGCACTGCGGCCTCGTCTGTGAACCAGAACACCTCACCCGGCGCTACTGGTCTTACCAGGGATGCCGGAAGGGGTGGTTCATGACCATCCAACGCCTGCGACAGTATCTCCTTCTTTCCATCACCCGTCAACACGAATGCCGCTCTGTATGCATGCGCTAGGACAGGATACGTGAGGGTGATCCTCTTCGCTGGAGGCTTGGGCGAATCGTCGAGCCAGGCTATCCAGCGGAGCTCTTCTTCTAACAAAGCATGACCGGGGAAGAGGGAACAGGTGTGTCCGTCTGGACCTACGCCCAGAAGAACGAGGTCGAAGCGAGGGAAAGCAACGGCGTTCTTGCCAGCGAAGCATGCTATCAGTTGTTGTTCGTAGTCCCTGCGAACACACACAACGCCCAAGTGTAAGCGAGAAAGCTCCAAGGTATGCCAGGCGGGTGGATGGCCACTCACTCTGCTAGCTCTTCAGGGTTGTCAAGCAGGTCGGTGTTGATGGTGTGGATGTTCTCTCGTGGTAGAGGCACTTTTGAGAAGAGAGTATCGTTGTTGAGCTTGAAGTTCGAGTCTTCATGGTCCAAAGGCACGATACGTTCGTCCGCGAAGAAGACCTCCCTGTGTCGTCACTTCCACAATCAGCCTATGCTCTTCCAGTGCTCTGACTAGTCGCCAGCTGCCATTCCAATTGCTAGGAGGCTTCAAGTGAGTTGAGGCCGACTGACCACTTGTCCCATTTTACTCTGTCGTTTCCGACGAGGTTCTTTGCCAATGTAGCAGCGAGAGAACCACCAGAGATAGCCAATTTGAATGCGCTGCGCTTGTTGATGGCGTCGTCCTGGGCGGAAATCACAAATTCGGCCAACCCTTTCGAGACCTGGTCGGGCGTTGAGAAGGTGTAGAGCACGGGAGGCGTAGGGCTGCACAATAGCCATACAAGCAGAGTCAACAAACGTCCTTCCGTAATTCTTTTGCCCTTGACTTCTCGCAGCTTGAAAGCGCCATCTCGTCGTTTCATGCTGCTTCTTTCGGGGAATACGGCGCTGGCGTTAAGAGTAGAGTCTAGCCTTACCTATGAGCGTGCTGAGTAGCCATGATTAACCTAGATGCTGTGTAAAGTTGAGATGAATGTGTCGTTCAATTCGCAAGAGCAGACGAGCTGGTCACCATTCTACGGATCGTCAACTTTAGGTTTTCTGGATTAACAAAGCCGGATTGAGCGTCGCAGAAGACGTATAACCTCATCTACGGATAAGCCTGGCTCTCTTTTCAACCTTAGGGCACCCAACCTGCCAGCATGACGAGTTCCGACGAGCTGGATCCAGCCAAGCTATATGCTATCCTGGTGGATCTACTGACAAGGAGTAACGAGCTGTGTGTGTTGAGAATATTTATGAACCCCCATGAGGCTCGAGAAGACTGACTGAGGCATCACGATACCCAGATCAGAAGTAGCTGTCTCCCCTTACATACTACCTCCGCCTGAACCAAATGAATCTCCATCTTCCTCAATCTCCACTTCAGAACCTTCTTCCTCTGCTGCCACTTCATCAGCGATACAACCGGCTTCCATCTATCCTTTCTCTTTGCTAGAGGGCGATAAGCTAGTGATACTTCAGAAGCCTCTATATAAAGCATATGCAGTCGCTATCAAGGCCTTTGCGCGATATAGCAGGAAAGAGGTGGAACAAGCGCTCGGTAGCGAAACCGATCACGCCTGGGAGACTGAGACGGCGGACAAAGACAAGCTCGCACGGCTTGATGCCGTCACACGAGTGATTCTGGTGCAGAATCCAGAACATCTGCGAGCTCTCAATTTACGCAAGAAGCTCATCCTCCGCAAAGTGTGCACGGCGCGCAAGACAGACAACGATGACGCGCTTCGCTCTGGCATAAAGGAAGAGCTGCACCTTACACGCCTCGTTCTGGGTATCGCCGCCAATGCCAAGATGGCTACATTATGGCATCATAGAAAATGGCTTCTCAGCCTACTTTTCCAAAAAGAAGCGCTTCAGAGGCGCTTATACAAGCTTTCTCCCATCTCGCTGCCGCATGATATACTGGAACAAGAACTCGAGCTGGTAGAGCAGTGTGCGAGCCGATATCCGCGGAACTATAACGCATGGGCGTATAGAGCCTGGTTGATACGAGGTACAGATGCAGAGGAGATGCAAGTAGAGTGGGATAGGATGACGAAGCACCTCAGGATCAATATCACAGACCATACTGCTGTCAATCATGCTTTGAATACCCTGCTGCCGCGCACGGCGGATGAAAGTAGGAAGAAGGAACTTCTGGATCTGGCGCACGATTTTGTGCAGCGGTACCCGTATAAGGAGACACCGTGGCTGCTTCTACGCGGCTTGGTGAGGCTACTGAACGATCAATCCATGCTTTGGCCGGCGATGGAGCTCACCGACGAGATCATGGTGAAGGCGGAGGGGAGTGTAGCCAAGTACAAAGATAAAGGAGATCAGAAAGACGCCTCCTGGGCGCTGGAAGAAGCACAGAAGGCTATCATGCATTCCAGCAGGACTGCCTTTTTCTTAGATGCAGTGGAACCAGGCTGGCCAGAATATCGAGCTTACGGGGCGTTGGGCGGTGACGTCGCGAGAATCTTTCTGGATCTGGATCAATACGAATACAGTCGTAGGTCTGTTGTGACAAATAATTAGTTTTGATACTATTGTAGGATCCGGTCCATACGTTTCTCCACTGTCGACATACAGTATCTACATCCTTTGCGCGATTAGGGAGCTGCTATCTACCTTGTGCTCGCAAGTAGCGCTTTCTGGCTGCTTATTTGACGCTTTTCGCTGTCTTGCAAGGCCTCCTCAAGCTTTCAAGGCGGCGTGGTTAACCGGGGCAAAGGTGAAAGTAGGAGCGCAATTAACACGGCAAAAGCACAAGCAAATCAAAGCAAAAGCGACAAAGTAATCGTACAAGCTGGCCTCGATGGCCTCCCCTGCTGGTCAAGGAGGAACGCCAATCTACAGCACCAACAATCAGCAACAATATGCAGGCGCTGGCAGCCCCCCGTCATCGATGCAGCAACAACAGCAGCAGACTATGCTGTTCTCTGGACAGCAAGGCCCTCCATCAGCTATGCAGCAGCAACCGCCGTCGTTTGGAGCGCAGATGTCGCCTGGCTTCATAGGATCTAGCAATGGAGCTGTGACGCTGAACCAGCAGCCCAATCCACAGCTTATGCTACCTCCTGGTCTGGACAGAGATAAGCTGCAAGGGATGAGCCAGGTGCGGTCGAGCGGACTTGTCGAACTTCTGGGCAATTCTGATTTTCGAGCATTGTGCTATGTGAATACAGCGCATGCAGCAGCTACGACAGGCTGGACAGACTGAGCAGACGAGTCCTGAGCTGGCCCAGATCTCCCAGACGTTTAATGTCATCCAGCGACATGTAGCAAAGATGAAGCATATGCAGATGCTCCAGCAACAACAGCAGCAGCAGCAACAACAGCAGGCACAATCACCTCCTGCTAGTATACCTAATATGCAGCAGCAACATGTGCCCGGCCAGTTGTTCTCGAACCAGCAAGATCAGCAACAGCGTCCACAACTTTTGCAGCAAAACGGGCAGCAAGAAGGCCAGAATGGCATGAGTGCTGCTCCTGGATATCCTTCATCAGCTCCGAGTCTTCCTCCGATGACTCTCCCAAGCGCTGGCCAGCCGAGTAAGCGAACTTCGAATTTGGGACCTGTTTGCGATCCTTACTGATAGTATATCGTAGCAGTGAATGGTCAGCAGGCCAATGGCAACTCCTTTGCTGCTCCTTCTCCCTCCCACGACACTCAGCAACAGCAAGACTCGACTCCACAGACCGCTACTTTCCCCAACCGGCATGTGCAGCTGAACGCCCAGCAAATGGATGCTTTCAGAAATCAGATATTCGCTCTCCGATTCCTACAAAAAGGAGAACCCATTCCTGCACATATCGCCGCTGTCATCTTCAATCCTCCAAATCCAGGCAGCGGATCACCTACTCCTCCTCTTCCATTTATAGCAAAGACCGAACCACAATCAGCTGCCACGCCGTCTTCTTCTACTATACCACTTCAACAACAACAGCAATTACCAAATCAGCAGAATATAGTCCCTACGCCCGATGCGATACCTCCCGCAACGACAAGCGGACCTCAATCGAAAGAAGCGTCCGTTGAGCCAGAGATAGAAATCGAAGAGATTCCACCGACTCTGATAGCTCCGTACAATGCATACAAAGACCCGAGACAGGTCCTTGCTGCCTTGCGAGCGAACGTCCAAGCAGAGTCTATCAGGACAGCGCCTTTCATTCCTTCTTTGATGCCAGCTGGCCTGGATCCTTATACTCTACAAGCCGAACGATCACGCTTCTTAGAAGCGCGGATAGCACAGCGAAAACGAGAGCTTGAAGCTATGCCTAGCTTGTTGGGCGATAGAGCAGCCGTGGATGTTGATCAACTGGAGAACCTACCCGCCGAACAGAAGCTTGAGCTACTGAGTAGCCAGAAACTGAAAGCCCTTATCGAGCTTAAGTCGCTAAACCTGCTGCAGAAGCAGAGACAGATGAGGGAAGACGTCTCGAGAGGCTTAAATCAGGCTATCTCGCTCAATTTAGTGACCGATAGGAATGCGTACCGAGCGACGAGGAAGATCACGCTGAAAGATGCAAGAATAGTAGATCAGCTCGAACGGCAGCAAAAGATAGATCGGGATAACAGGGCGAAGCAGAAGCATGTAGATCAACTACTGGCGATATCCAAGCATGGCAAAGCGATGGAGGAAGCGCACACTGCACGGCGGCTGAAGATGCAGAGATTAGGCAAGAACATCATGCGCTGGCACGTCGAAGCAGAGAAGGAGGAGCAGAAACGCATTGAACGAATCAGTAAAGAACGTCTGAAGGCGCTCAAGAACAACGATGAAGAAGCCTACATGAAACTTATCGATACTGCCAAAGATACACGTATCACACATCTTCTGCGGCAGACGGATACCTTTCTGGACTCTTTGTCCCAAGCTGTGGCTGTTCAGCAGGCTGAAGCATCAGATAGGGATCCGATGGCTATGGACGGCCAGCAGCCAGATACGACGACAGACGGGGAAGTTGACGAGTCTGCATTCGGAGCAGTGCCTGTATTCGAAGAGGAGCCGCAAGATAAGGGCAAAGCAGACTACTACAACGTCGCGCATAGGATAAAGGAGACGGTGTCGGAACAGCCTACTATACTGACCGGCGGAACACTCAAGGAATACCAGATCAAGGGCTTGCAGTGGATGACATCGCTATACAACAATAGATTGAATGGCATTCTAGCGGACGAAATGGTGAGACCTTTACAAGCCTGGCTGCCCTCAGTCATACGTTACGCCAGGGCTGACTTTGACTTCTTGCGCTGCCAGGGTCTCGGAAAGACAATCCAGACAATCTCTCTCATTACCTTCCTGATCGAAAAGAAGAAGCAAAACGGCCCTTTCTTGTGCATTGTACCCCTCTCGACGCTCCCGAACTGGACGCTCGAGTTCGCCAAGTGGGCGCCTAGCGTGAAAGTGATCATCTACAAAGGCGGTCCGCCCGTGCGCAAGTCTATACAAGGCAAGATGAAGAGCGAGGGCTTCCAAGTCTGCTTGACTACGTACGAATATATCATCAAGGACAGACCGTTCTTGGCGAGATACAAATGGGTACATATGATCATTGATGAAGGTCATCGAATGAAGAACACACAATCCAAACTTTCCGTCACCCTCACTCAGTACTACAACAGTCGGTATCGCTTGATCCTGACTGGTACTCCTCTTCAAGTCAGTATCACGTCACGCTTCGTTGGGTCCTTTTCACTGGTACTGACGCTCGAAACAACCACAGAACAATCTTCCCGAACTTTGGGCCCTTCTCAACTTCGTCCTTCCCAAAGTCTTCAACTCGCAAAAATCGTTTGACGAATGGTTCAATACACCTTTCGCCAACACCGGAGGTCAAGATAAGATTGATATCAACGAAGAAGAAGCTCTTCTCATCATCAGACGTCTGCACAAGGTGTTGCGACCTTTCCTGCTTCGACGCTTGAAGAAGGATGTCGAATCCGAGCTTCCCGACAAAGTCGAGCGCCTCATCCGCTGCAAGATGTCTTCTCTACAATTGAAGCTGTACAAGCAGATGAAGGATACCGGAATGCTCATCACCGACGATGGCAAGGGCTCTAAAGCCGGCATGCGAGGGTTACAGAATACCATCATGCAGCTTCGAAAGATCTGCAATCATCCGTTCGTCTTTGGCGAAGTCGAGAATCTCATCAATCCGACAAGTACATCAAATCCCCTCCTATATCGAGTAGCCGGGAAATTCGAACTTCTGGACAGGATCCTGCCGAAGCTCTTTCAAGGCGGTCATCGTGTGCTTATGTTCTTCCAGATGACAGAAGTCATGAGTACGTGCTCATACTTGAGCTAGCCGTAAGACTCTGCTGATGTCCATGTTCTACAGACATCATGGAGGACTATCTGCGCTATCGCAATACTACCTTTCTGCGTTTGGACGGTTCAACGAAGCCAGACGAACGATCCGATATGCTTAAAGAGTTCAATGACCCAAAGTCGACTATCCCCATCTTCCTTCTTTCCACTCGTGCTGGTGGTCTCGGTCTCAATTTACAAACAGCCGACACGGTCATCATCTACGACTCTGATTGGAATCCGCATCAGGATCTTCAAGCTCAGGATCGTGCACATCGTATTGGACAGAAGAAGGAAGTCCGTATCTTCCGTCTCGTGACCGAGAAGAGTATCGAAGAACATATTCTAGCTCGTGCTAGGGAGAAGCTGGAAATCGATAAGAAAGTCATTCAAGGTGGTCGTTTCGATAACAAATCATCTGCAGCTGAGCGGGAAGACTTCCTGCGAGCTATCCTAGAAAGCAACGAGGAAGACGAGGAAGATACAGCTGATCTCGGAGACGACGAATTGAACGATATCCTAGCAAGAGGCGAAGATGAAGCTGAGCTCTTCACAAGGATGGACCTCGAGCGCATACGAAATGAAGAGCTTAACTGGATACGGTCTGGCCACTCTGGCCCGGTGCCGCCACGCCTCATATCGGATGCCGAGCTGCCAGAAGTCTACCACATCGAACATGTCATACAGCCAGTCGTGCATGAAGTTCTCGATCAGCGGCGGAAGAAGGGTGCAATACATTACGATGATGGACTAACCGAGGAGCAGTTTCTCAACGTACGTCGAGGACTTCACCGCGTTTCTTCAACACTGACGATGACTGTCTAACTTTTAGGCGCTTGAGGACGAGAACGACTCACTGCAGAATGTCATCGAACGCAATCGTCGACAAGCCCTTGGCGTGGGTGATGACTATTCAGGCTCCGAAGGCATGGGCCAGATGAGCGGTCTTCAAGATTGGGATTCGGAAGCTGGCTCGCCTGGCCCAGGCGGCCGAAAGAGGAAGAGAGCCCTAGTCGGCGGTAGCAGAGCCACTTCTGTCGATATGCAATCGCTCAATGGCGATGTGAAAGGAGCTGTAAGCCTAAGCATCTATAGAAAGCGTCTTCAACGCCTGACTTGCGTTATCACAGCAGCCGAAACGCCGAAAGACTGGCAAGCAATCTTACGCAGACGTTCCAGAACGCGTGCAGATGAAGGCCGTCATGGACGCTTGCATGGATACTGTCGAAGATGTCGACAACCCGGACTATGGCCATCAATGTGCCGGGCTCTTCTACAAGCTACCGTCGAAGAAGGACTATCCCGAGTACTGTATGTCATGCCTCCGTATCTTCAATTTCTTGGCTCCTGACTAGCTTTCCAGTTATCATCATCCTCAAGCCCATCTGCCTCGATCAAATTAAGAAGAAGATCAGCACCTGGAAATACGATACTCTAGACGAGTATGTGGCCGACTTTCGTCTGATGTTCAATAACGCGCGTACCTTCAACGACGAAAGCTCCATCGTCTACCGCGATGTCAACCTCATGGAAGCAGCTTTCAACGAAAAGTTCGCAGAGATGACTTCTGCAACTGCACAAGCACCACCCCAAAATAATAGTCTAGCAATGAATGACTACATGCCTATGGTCAAGCAGAATCAAGACTCTGATGACGATCTGTTCTAATGTTGTCAAGGGAAGTTCAAAATCTGTGTAGACAAAAGGTGCTTGTTGTCATTTCCGAACATAAATTCAGAATTTGAGTGGGTCCGTCGGCAGCTCTGCTTTGTTTGCATTCTGTCCGAAGCGAAGGAGAGTGTAAGCCTAATAAAACACAGTCCCTCTTTCTGACAAGCGGGGTAGGTTCCTTCTTTCTCCCAACTTGGCGCCTGACCACAAGTAGCCATCTAGACCCATGCTCGTCATGTTCTTCAACCATGTCTTCCCTGTCTGTTCAGCTACTTCTGAAGCTAGTTCTATTGTCCGTTCCACAGCAGCTAGAGTAGCAGCCCGTATGGCATAGGCTTCTTCTGCTGTCTGCTTAATGCCTTCTTTGCGCTTTGCACCCTCTGTAGTAGCGTCACCTAGCCCATTCTTATAGACTTCATACACGCTTCCTGACAGATCTATGAGTTTAAAGTATACGGCCATGGCTGTTCATAGATACTGATCAGCGTGTGGAAGAGCTGTTTCATTCAGCTAAACTTACTGGGTAATACGTTGTCCACGCAAGCTGGAATCTCGTCTACTGCAGGTAGCGGGAAGGTGATGCCCGATCTGCCTTTGAAAGCTATTCCAATGATATATGCGAGCAACTGCGCCTTCTTGTACAGCTGTACTTTCTGTTTTTTGACCAGACCTTCGTCTGCGAAGGCTGGAAAGGTGTGCACAAGCTGAGAAGGAGCATCATTGTCAGTTAATGTCGCAGCGACTGACGGTATACTGGCTCACCTCAAACACTAACGCATTAGCTAGAGCGTTTCCATCTAGCGCCTTATTCGCCTGGAGGAAGTCCGCAATGTACGAGCCAAGATTCTTCGCCTTTTTCGCCAGTAGGATCTTTCCTGTCTCATTCATGACCTTCTTAACCAGTCCTACAACTTCCACTGCTTCCGGATTCCGTTCGCCGATCTTTACAGGCAGAGTTGGGTGGTCTTTCTCGGTCAGGATGGGCACCTTGAGAAAGTCGGCAGTTGCGTGCTCGCTTAGATTAGCCATACCTTGCGCTGACATAGGCGAGTCTGCATCGTATGGGGAGTTGGCGAGGTAGCATGAAAGTACGAATCTTCGAATAGTGTCATATGCGCCTTGGCCAGTCCACTCGTGCAGAGGTATCCGATACGCAGATAGGAAGTTTAGGATGGTAAGAATACTGCGAGACACGGTCAGCTCATGCAGAAACACAGAACAGGCCGGCTAACGAAAGGAAGTTGAGCTCGTCCAAATCATCAGAGTACTTGAGCGGGAACATATAGCCATGCTCTTCAGAGTACTTGTTGAATTCATCTTGATCCAGATCCGTCAAGAAAGCGCGTATGCCATCGTCCGAGAGCTGATATCAAGGGCCAGAGGTCATCACTTCGGCTTTGTGACATCGCTTTTCGCTGGTCAACTTGCTTTGATGCCGCTCCTGTCCAAAGACGCAAAGCAGCTACTCTTGACTTGACTGATGATCCCCTGGTTTGCCATTTGAGCCGAAGCAAGAACGTATTGTGAAGTCACGAAGGACCGCCAGACTCGCTGTTCAAGTAGAGGTAAGCATTCGCGACCGTCAAGCTACAGCACATGGTCGTTTAGGAAGGACAACGCCTTCGCTTTCTTCTTTGGCATACATAGTCGGCCTGGTGTCGCGTCTGCTAATCGCGCCGTGGTGTTATTTATGGTGAAATCCTGTATCGCACAGAAGGCTCCTCCCTCCTTTCCTCTTCCCTACTCACGTATAAGATTATTATTCAAATGCCCGCAGGCGACATCACAGTCTATGCTTTCGTAGGTCACCTCCCGCTTGCCAGTGCGCAGAACAGCCTCTAAAGTCGAATGCAGCTGGAAGCAGCACCAGGCCAAGCAGGAAAGCTGTTGGAGACCCTACGCAAAGCACAAGCATATGCTAGGCAGCACGAGAAGGGGTGTTTGGAATATCGCATCTCTGTGGATCCGAACGATAAGCACAAAGTCTGCGTATACGAGGTCTATGTATGTCCAATTACCTACCTCACAGGTCTATTAGTATTGTCTGTAACAACCGCCAACAGGAGAATCAAGCGGCGTTAGACGCTCATATCGAAACTCAAGTCTCAAAAGACAACGTCGCTTTCTACGCTGCCGGAGGATTATCAAGACCTCTAGAGGAGCAGGATATCCGCATCCATACCGAGTACGTCAAAGAGTAGGGAGAATTAGGACGGGAACGGAAAGCCGTGCTTAGTAGATTAGAACAACGACAAGAGACAGATACGAGAAAGGGCTAGGCTTTGCGAACGAGGGAGCCGATCGATAGTCCAGGAGTAGAGCTCGACAGACTTGACAGGAAAGGATCCGATTTCTTGGCAGAATTGGCCCGAAGCTGACCACTCAGACGAGAAAGAGCATCTGATCGCTTGCTAGAGGTAGATGACTTGATCAAAGCTTTGGTGAGAGGCTGCTTCGTGGTTTGCGGCGGTTTGTCCTTCCATCCCGTCTCTGCAGAAAGTATCGCTTTCCGATCTTGTTCCTGCAACTCTATCCTCCGCCGTTTAGTCTGTGCTACCTGCCACGCTTGTTCATCCTCAGCGTTGTGTTTGACGATGACCCTGTCGCTACTTGATAGCCAAGGAGCGGTAGCATCGCCTTCAAGCTTCTCTTCCTCTCCTCTGACTAGGTCCAGCCTGACGCTGTCGCCTAGACCGTACCGATCTGCAAGTTCTGTATCCTGAGAGAGCTTCTCCCTCCTCTTTCCCCTATCTTCTCTCAATGCTTTCCTCAGATTCCGATTGAGCGAATAGGGATCGCTCCATCTCTGCTCATTATGTTCTTCCAGCTCGTCCAAGCGTTCTGCAGCAGTCAGAGCGCGCTTCTTGCTCGTAGTCTCCTTCTCTAGCTTCTCGAATGCTGCTCCTTCCTTCTCGCCCTCTCCAGGATTCGTATACGAGACTGGATGTCCGTCATGCTCCTCTGGATCCCAATCTTGCACTTGCGCTTTCGCGCCCTCCGTAACTACATAGCGAGAGTTCTTGGGATCTGTCTGGATTGTAAACTTGCCAGAGCAGAGATGGCATTTGCAGCCGAAGGCGTAGATTGGCGTGGAATAGTAGTTGCCGACTTTCTTCTTCTCTGCGTTGTAGCGTACTCCCATGCCTACGTGGGCATTGCAAGTTCCACACCATATGTTGAAAGGCAGCTGTCGACTATCTCAGCTTGAATATCCAAAGCAGCCAAGTCTGGGCTGACTCACCTCGAAGCGAACAATGAGGATACCCTTGTCGAGCTTTCTAGCCCGGTCACCCAGAGCACTAGCAGATCATCGAGAGCGTCAGTCAAGTCATGGCCCGGTAAGGTGTTTGGACGGGGTAAGATGGAGGAGCCAGCCTGAGGAGAATGGTCACACACTGTTTGCCTGCTATCTTGTTGATCGTATCATTCTTCTTGTCCCGGTAGTCGAAGTCTGGCGGATAGTATCTGCGTCAGTCCAGTCAGCCGGCGTCAAGCGCTGTAGGGGATTGGGCAAACCTGTTGAAGCCTTGCATCGTTCAGCACCTGGCAGCGTGAACTTGAACAGCTAGACCTAGGTGTTGTCCATAAAAATTGGATTCGGTGGGTGACGAACGCGCAACGAGAGTCACAGCTTTCTGTACCTCTTCTTCGTGCATAAACCAGCTCAAATACGTTCGGACTATCATATACAGCTTCATAAGGATGACTGACGATACCCACTGCCAAATTCTCGCTCGAGCTAACCAGCTGATCCTGCCCACTTCTCGACATCAACCATATAGCTCTACCTGGGGTACTGCAATCTTTCAACTATGAACCAGCCCTTGACCTCTTCCGCAAGTTCTGTACAGCTCAAGCTGAAACTCCCTTCTCCTTCCAATAGAAGTCGAGCTCTTGGAAGAATCGCCATTTCAGCTGCTGACCCCATCCTTTGGCCTTCCAGTCATTCAGAGTCTGGGGAAAGTGTTCGACTCCATCTCTGACTGTAGCGTCGTGTGCAATAATGACGAAGACATCCTCATCACAGTCAATCTCCTGCAAATGGTCCCTCGTCTTCATAGCCAAGGGAATATCGAGACCGTATGTCATATCGAAGAGAGAATGGGTTGCTTTCCTGCCTCTAGACGCTTGAAGCTCCTCCCAAGCATGGCCAGGGCATAGCGAGGAAGAAGCGTGGGACGTGCAGGGATTTGGGGTGATGGTATCTGGCACAGGCAGATACTGCGAAGGACGGAATATTCCAGCATAATGGCATATATCCATATGGTTCGTACTCAGTATCAGCCTTCGTTCCAGCATCGCAATGCAGGCCGAGGAGCTCACCTCCTCCCAGCAAGACAAAGGTGTCGGGATCCATTGTCGTCCTTGCGAGGCCGCACATATGACCTGTAGATACACTTCGGTCAGCCAGCTCTCATGTGTAGTTGCGATTCCTCACCTATGGCGTGTCCAGGACTATCTAGCAGGTAAAATGAGCCATCGCCGAAGTAATCGAACGCAGGGAAATTTCCGATCCGCAACGTGTTCGGACCATCAAAGTCGATCTCGACAAGCTCTCTGCCCTCATAGTCGCTCTCAAGTATCGGCGATTTAGGATTTGCGGGCGCTCCAGGCAGCAATCCTTCCTTGAAGCCCCGTCCCACAACCAGCTTCGTAGTCTTGGGGAAAGTATCAGGATTTCCTATGTGATCCCAATGCCAGTGGCTCCAGATGACAGCTTCAATATCCTTCCTGGGTATGCCATTCTTGTCCAATGTGTCTGCCACATCGTCCCCTACGTCGATCTTATACTTGGTAGTAGGGATGTACTCTGCAATAGTAGGAGCATAGTTGGTATAGTCCTTGCGAATACCGAGATCCCAGACAAGCTTCCGGCCTGAGGGATGCTGTAGGAGGAAAGAAAGGGAGGGTGCATTCCTGAATGTGTCTAAACCAGGTACAAGCGGAGCCATGAAGCGTGCTAAGATACTAGGTCCGAAGTTGACAGGGTTGATCAAGCTGACGGAGATCGTGCCAGTACCGCTGGGAAGGTCGACCACATTCTTCTTCGGCATCTTCTTAGCGTGAGAGTTTGACAAAGTCTTGATGATTCTCATGAGTATGCTTCTGAGAATGCTAGCTGACGCCAAGGCCTGCTCACCGTCTGGGTTCGATCTGCAGTCCAGGTACGCACTCGAGGCCTAGGTGTGAGCAGTGTCAAGAGGAGAAGGGAGTGAAATCAGGAGCTTAGGATATGAGTGTGTTGAGAACGCTCTTATGGTAGTTCCTGCTTCGGCAGCCAGCCGGTTAGAGATGATTGCCGGAAGGTCCAGGACGAGAAAGAGCACAGTATGACCTGGTATAGCATTCGCAGCCGCGCGAAAAGCTTCGTATCATCACTTGAACTTGTCAACAGAAAGCAATGGGCGAAATCGGTCGATGAGCTAAATGACTTTCGCAGTATCAGGACAACATAAACCAAGTACTTCATCTCCTATAGCTACTATCTCATGCACCGACTGACTGAGTGAGGTTGAAATCGCTGTAATTTCGCGCTTTCACCTCATCGCACTTCTTCCTGTAGCCGTATCCGGGCCCATTGTAACGAAATACCGTGCGTTTCTGCTTGTATGCGAGATTCTTGTTCACACCAGTCATCCAGGAATCCACCTCTTGTGAAAGCATGCCTTTCGAGCAATCGTGGACGTGCTGAGTCCAGACCTCCATTCCGGTATCCGTCGCTTCCATGCAGGTGATACAGTTATCGCGCGCGTATTGCATATAATCTGATACCCAGTTTACTGCGTACTCAATAGACTTAGGGAAATTTCCGAATGCCTAGTTCTCGGAACATCAGAGGACTATTCGCTTCATAATCTGGGCCTTTTGCTCACCTGATGCGGTCCCATGATCATCAAGAAATTAGGGAAGTCTTTGACGGTCAGACCGAGCTGTGTACGAATGCCGTCGCTCCAGACGTCGGTGAGTGACCTGTCGTTCCTGCCTCGAATGTCGACAGCGCGGAAAGACCCGGTAGTAGCATCGAAACCAGTAGCATAGATAAGGATGTCCAGCTCGTAAAGTTGCTCAGTAGTCTGTACACCTTGCTCGCAGATCTTCTCGATAGGCTGTTCCTTCAGATCAACCAAGGTGACATTTGGCTGATTGTAGACTTCAAAGTAGTTGGTTTCGAGAGGCAGGCGTCTTGTACCAAATCCATGACACTTCGGAATGAGCTTCTCTGCTGTCACTGGATCATGCACTCTGCCTCTGATCTTCTCGGCCATGAAGTCGCTGTACAGCGCATTTGCTTCCCGATCCATGAAGATGTCGGTGTTGACTCCGAGGAACTTTGCGAAGCCTGGCTTAGCATACAAAGCTTCCCATTTCGCACTGTTGAAATACTCAGTCAAGCTAGGCGCAATGGAGAGAAGAGTACTTACGTTCTCTCGGCTGGGTCCATCTCGACTGTCTTGTCGCTAGTGCTCATGTGTACGAAGCCATGAGAGGACTTCATACAAGCTTCAAATATCTCCGGATATCGCTTGCGAATATCCTGCATTTCTTCAGATGAGATGGGCGAGTTGCGGAGGGGCGCAGCCCAGTTCGGCGTTCTCTGGAAGACCGTGAGGGAGCCTACGTCCTTTGCAATAGACTGTATCACTTGGATGCCAGTCGCGCCTGTGCCAATTATGCCGACTCGCTTGCCCTTCAATGCTTCTAAACCCTCTTTCGGCCATCGGCTAGTGTGGAACGAGTTCTTAAAGTCGTTGACTCCGGGGATATTAGGAGGTGTAGGCTGATTGAGAATTCCCATAGCGCTAACAACGTATCGGGAAGTGTACTGCTTGCCGTTCTGATCTGTTAGAAGCCAGTAATCGTCTGGAGATTGGTACTGAGCGGTAACGATCTGAGTGTTGAAGATCATGTCCTTCCGGAGATCAAATCTTTCGGTGAGGAAGTTGGCATATTTCAGAATCTCCGGCTGCCCAGCGAAGTGCTCGCTCCAAGACCACTCGTCAAGAACTTCCTGGGAGAAAGAGAAGCCATAAGACCAGCTCTCAGAGTCGAAACGAGCGCCTGGGTATCGATTCCTTTGTAATTAGAAAGTAGGTCAGTTTGCGAATCGGCCTTCTAGCGGCTGTCATTCGCACCAGTACCATGTACCCCCTTCGCCAGATCCAGTCTCGAAAGCTTTGACACGCAAGCCAAGATTGCGCATCTTGTACAGGGAGTAAATGCCGCTCAAGCCGGCGCCCACGACCAGAACATCGTAGTCGAGATCTTTGTTCGCTTCTTGGAAAGCTGACGAGGAAGAAGCAGGCTCTACAACATGACCATTCGAGCCATTCGTGTGAGACACGCCGTTCGCGCTAGGTTGCGTTCCATTCTGTACTTGGGTCACTGGGAATCGAAAAGTCAGCACCTCGCAAAGCAAGATCCAGCCATACACGCCTTCGACTTACTGACTCTTTAGAGTGATATGCTCGATATCGACTTGAACAAGAAGTACCATCCTGCTTTGCGCTCCTTCTTTCACCAGCAAGGCCCATTCGGCATTGAGAAGCCGTTGCTCCCCTCTCACTATTACCGAGCCCCGCATGGAAATGAGAGGCAATCATTGAACTGCTAAGTGCGCTAATTGGGTACCTTCTTACCTTTTTTACCATACCCGCTAGATTCTCGGTTAAGATCATGCGGCATTGGCAGTGCAGCGTGGACTTCCGACGCCTATTCCCTGTACAAGTACATCCAGTCCACGCAACTCTGATCTCTCCCATCATTCAAGCACAGTAACATCAACTTTGAGAGCTCGAGTCGCAAGTCTGACAAAATCGATTATCCGAAGTCAGCTGACCGGGCAACTCTCCATTCTCATCGTACGTTCAGAGTTACTTTGGGACCGCGAAACAATGCTGACCCTACTTCTATTAGATACAGTTGGTCCTACATTACAATGGCAACGCTCGTAGGCATGCCGGCACCTGTTAATGGATGCGCGCATCCCAAAGTCCTTGTAGACAAAGCACTCAAAGAGACCAAGAAAGCACACATTCCAAACGGTCATCACCACACCAACGGCACCAATGGCGTCAATGGAGTTCATGAATCTTCCGCCGACGATGCTTTCAAGATCGGCTCTGAGTACGCGTACACGCCGCGAAGAATGAAGGTCATCACGATCGGTGCAGGCTTCTCTGGTCTCTTGATGGCTCACAAGTTCCAGCATCGCTTTCCGGAGATGCGTGACATTGTCGATCATCAGGTACGCCCGAATGAAATTCGCGTTGTCTGACCCAAGCTTACTCAATCATCGCAGATCTTTGAAGCTAGAAGCGATGTAGGAGGTACCTGGCTTGCGAATGACTATCCTGGAGTCCAATGCGATGTCCCAGCCCATATCTACGTAAGCTACCATAGACATTGCTTTCCCTTACGAAGTCCGCTGAATGGCTTCGCAGGCATTTCCCTTCGATCCTAACCCTAATTGGTCTCGCTTCTACGCTTCTGGTTCGGATATATTGGCGTCAGTCTGCACTTTAACGGAATACTGTTGCACTGTGCTGATCAGAGTACCGGAATATAGATACATCAAGGCTACTGTCAAGAAGTGGAGTCTTGACAAGGATCTGCACCTAAACACAAGAGTTGTAGGCGCACATTGGCAAGAAGATATCGGTCAATGGAAAGTCACGGTCGAGCACAACGGCGCACAGCGCGAGGAGTTCTGCCACGTCTTGATCTCTTCACAGGGTGTTCTAGTGTAAGCCCTACCATTACTCAACCCCTTCAGAAGAGCGGAACTGAGCCCTCTTTTGGTGCAGACACGAGAACTGGCCAAAGATCCCTGGACTTTCCAGCTTCAAAGGTCACGTTACGCATAGTGCGGCCTGGGATCACTCGTATGACTATTCAAACAAGCGTATCGCTGTCATTGGCAATGGCTCTTCAGGCATTCAGATCGTGCCGCAAATGACCAAGCTGCCTGGCACTACTGTTCGCAACTTTGTTCGAGGGCCGGCATGGGTCTACTACCGAGCACCGCCAGCGAAACATCTTGGCAGAGAAGACCTTGATCCCAATCCGAAGTACACTGAGGAGGATAAGGCGAGGTTCCAGGATCCCAAGGAGCATCTTGCGCACAGAAAGAAAATCATCGCTACTACCAACAAGTCCTTCTACATCTTCTTGAAGGGCAAGAACAACGAAGAAGGCATGCGTCTAGCCTCCGAACAGATGGCTGAGAAGCTCAATCACGATCCAGAGCTTTGCAGAAAGCTTATTCCGAAGTGGGAGCTAGGTTGCAGACGCATAACTCCCGGACCAGGTCAGTCAGCCGGCCCGACCCACGTGATGCGCACTCGTTTCTGACTTTCTCTGCTTCAGGCTATCTTGAATCGTTCTTACAGCCAAACTGTTCCATCACCGACAGTCCTACAGTGAAGGTGACGGATAACGCGATACACACTGCCGATGGCGAAGTCTTCGAGTGCGACGTCAGTAAGTATACCTACTTATCCCTCGATGCTAGCATAGTCGCTATGAGTACTAACATTTGTATGCAACTTCAGTCATCTGTGCGACCGGCTTCGATGTCTCGCATCGACCTCGCTTCCCCATTGTCGGCAAGAAAGGCATCGATCTTCGAGAGACATGGAAGGAGGATCCCGAATCGTACATCTCTGTCGCTGTGCCCAACATTCCTAACTATTTCTTAATGATGGGACCGAATTGCCTTGGAGGCCATGGTTCTCTCGTCGAATCGCTCAACTGGACAGGCGATTACTTTGTCAAGTGGATCCGGAAGATGGCGATGGAAGACATCAAGTCAGTTGAGCCTAAGGAAGAGAAGGTTAAGGACTTTATACGCTACACCGATGAGGTGCACAAGACACTCGTTTGGAGTGGTGCCTGCAGTAGCTGGTACAAGAGAGGGCGCAAAGACGGACGCGTCACAGCTCTTTTCGGTGGTAGTTCGCAGCTCTTCAATCGCCTGCTGAGCGAGATCAGAGGAGAAGACTTCAACATAGAGTACAATACCAGCAACTCGTTCAGATTCATGGGTACAGGCTTCACGGAGGCCGAGTTCAAGGAGGGTGCAGATCTAGCTTGGTATGTTGAGGAAGCGGAGAAGCTGAAAGCGTAGACCACATAGTAGTCGCTGGAAGTTCAAGCAGTGTGGAGTAGACTATTTATGTATATCCGCAGGGAATGTTGTACTGGCAACGCTCAATAGCCGTCTTATTTCGTATACAAGCTCAACAGCCATGCTACAGCATGTTCGGTATCTGCCTTGCTTCGAATGGTACACCCCACTAACTTGCCTATCTACAATTGCATTCGCTATTCCCAAAGCTTGAAGTGATTGCCTTTCGTAGGGTTGCTGAGTATCCAGGGAATACCCTTGACGATGACTTCGTCCCAAGCGGCAGAGAGCGACAATTGCTGTCCGTATCGACGGAATCCGTGAGGAACGCCTTTAAAGAGGTGCACATCGGCAGGAACGCTGCATGCACAATTGAGTAAACTTGGTTTCCTTGATCGAAAAGACATATCAAAGAGTACATACCCAGTTTCCTCCAGCAATCGTCCATACAGCAACGCCTCATCTCGAAGAGGGTCGAGACCGGCAACACCGATAACAGTAGGAGGGAGATTTCGAACTTGATCTACGCTTGCATTGCCTGGGTTCAAGAAGAGATCGTCCTCCCGTACATCCTGAACGTTCAGCAAGTCGAGGAACTGAGCGATTCTCGCGACAGGCAAGATGGGAGCATCTTTGTTTTCTTCTTTAGAAGAGATGCTGGGAGATGCAAGTCTTGCCAGCTGTGGACCGAAAGCGTTGTAATGGGCCAAGCAAGGTATCATGAGGATTTGGCCAGCGATGGGAGGACAGTCTGCCAGCTTTGTTCCAAGTTGCTGTGCCAGAACGTACGACGCAGTCATCCATGCTCCAGCAGAAATGCCTTCCAGAATGACCTTGGATGCATCGAAGGGAAAGGTCGCTTTGGTGTGCAGCCAGCGAAGAGCAGTCTCTACGTCGAGCCAAGGGGTAGGATAGCTGAACTCTGGCGTATGTCTGTAATTGACGTTGAAGACGCAGACGCCTGTTGCGATAACTATCCTGGCGCAAGCTGCATCTTCTGACGACAGCGTACCGAAGAGATGGCCTCCTCCATGCAGATGAACAACGAGCGGAGTACTTGCATCAAGAGGCTTGGATTTGAGATGATAGATGCGAGCTGACAGAGTGTAGCCATCCGAAGCTTCGATGGAGATGTCCTGCATTTCGAGCTGATCTGCCAAACCAACCATCTCCTTGGCTGATACCGCTTCTCTACCATCATTCGTAGCCTTCTTGGTGTCCTTCAATGTCTGTCCTGGCGCTGGACCAGGGAGTCCTGCAGCTTCTGTCGCGAGCCATTGGGCGCTGGTTCCACCGTACGAAGAGAAGTCGGCCATTCCGATGCGTCAAGATGCTCCTCCATGTCGCTGTAATGGCTGCCAAGAACGTAAAAGAAGAGATCCCTCCTTGCTCTGGTTATCAGCCGTATTGGAACGCTGGCAAGATCATATCGCGATTAACGAATAGAACGCCAAGGATCTTATCCTGCAGCTTCCAAAGCAGACATACACACGACCAAGGCCTAGACCCATTTTCGAACACCACCGCAACAGTCTGAAGTCATCTGGCAGACTGATTCATTCTGTCGTCTCTGCATTCACATTGCGTACCACCTACTCTCACAATCTTCTTCTGCATACCTCTCGCAATGTCAGTATGCCTACCGCTTGCGATAGCCCAGAATCTATACAGCCAAACTTTTCCAGCACCGACAGCCCTACTGTGAAGACTGCGGACCGCGCAATACATGCTGCCATAACGAACTCTTTGTGCCACTTCAGTAAGTATGCCCTTCACCTCCAAAACAAATACCGGGCCATGATCGCTGACATCTGGCTTGCGCATCTTGCAGTCATCTGCGCGACCGGCTTTGATGTCTCGCATCGACCTCGCTTGTATATCGTCAGCAAGAATGACGTTGATCTTCGAGAGAGAAGAGGGAGGATCCCGAATCGTACATCTCAGTCGCCATACCGAACGTTCCCAGCTACTTCCTGGTGTGTCCAAACTGTCTTGGAGGTCATGCATCTCTCGTCGAAGCGCGCAACATGACAGGCGACCACTTCATCAAGTGAATCCGGAGGATGGCGATGGAAGACATCAAGTCGGTTGAGCCTAAGGGAGAGAAGGTCAGGGGCTTTATACGCTACACCGACGAGGGGCACAGAACACTCGTCTAGAGTGGTGCTTGCAGTAGTTGGTATAAGCGAGGGCGCAAGGACGGACGCACCACAGCTCTCTTCGGTGGTGGTACGCAGCTCTTCGGCCCCCTGCTAAGCGAGATCAAAGGCGAAGACTTCAACATAGACCACAATACAAGCAATTCGTTCAGATTCATGGGTACGGGCTTCACGGAAGCCGAGTTCAAGAAGGTGCAGATCTGGCGTAGAAGAAGCGGTGAAACTCGAAGTCTAGACCGCACGGTACTCGCTAGGGATTTGCGCAGTCCAGGGAGTGTGTGTATCCGCAGGATTATGTTGTGCTGCCAACGATAGAAAGCCGTTTTATGTCGAATCCGCCGTCTCGGCCAGCTAGATACGACTTCAGTTCGCCTTACACCAGAACGTAATGGATCAACTGAGCAACCCTTGATTGTCGTATGCTTTGCATCCACACGCAATCACGATGAAGCTCGGCAGCCAGATGGTCCGCTTTCAGTATCTGCGTTGCCTATAGTAATACACCGTACTGTCCAGTCTGTGTACAGCTTCTTACGCTACTCCCATAGCTTGAAGTGATTGCCTTGCGTGGGCTTGTTGAGTACCCAGGTGGTCCCTTGGACGATGACCTCGTCCCACGCGGCAGAGTGCGACAGTTGCTGTCCGTATCGACGAAAGCCGTGAGGAACACCTTTGAAGAGATGTACATCGGTCGGAACGCTGTACAGACAGTAGAGTAAGCGTTCTGCCATCTAATTGAACAATATCTAGCAGGGACGTACCCAGCTTCCTCCAGCAAGCGACCGTATAGCAGAGCCTCATCACGAAGCGGGTCAAGACCAGCAACACCGATAACAGTAGGAGGGAGATTGCGAACTTGGTCAACGCTTGCATTGCCTGGATTCAAGAATAGATCGTCGTCCCGCAGATCCTGAACGTTCAGCAGATCAAGGAATTGAGCGATTCGTGCGACAGGTAGGATGGGAGCGTCTTTGTTTTCTTCTTTCGAAGAGATGCCGGGTGATGCTAGTCTTGCCAGCTGTGGGCCGAAAGCGTTGTAGTGGGCCAAACAAGGTATCATGAGGATTTGGCCAGCGATGGGAGGACAGTCTACTAGCTTTGTTCCTAGTCGTTGTGCCAGAACGTACGACGCAGTCATCCATGCTCCAGCAGAAATGCCTTCCAGAATGACCTTGGATGCATCGAAGGGAAAGGTCGCTTTGGTGTGCAGCCAGCGAAGAGCAGTCTCTACGTCGAGCCAAGGGGTAGGATAGCTGAACTCTGGCGTATGTCTGTAATTGACGTTGAAGACGCAGACGCCTGTTGCGATAACTATCCTGGCGCAAGCTGCATCTTCTGACGACAGCGTACCGAAGAGATGGCCTCCTCCATGCAGATGGACGACGAGCGGAGTGCTGGAATCAAGAGGCTTGGATTTCAGATGATAGATGCGAGCTGATAGAGTGTAGCCATCCGAAGCTTCGATGGAGATGTCCTGCATTTCGAGCTGATCTGCCAAACCGACCATCTCCTTGGCTGACACCGCTTCTCTACCATCATTCGTAGCCTTCTTGATGTCCTTCAATGTCTGTCCTGGCGCTGGAGCTGGAAGTCCTGCTTGGACCGCGAGCCATTCTGAGCTGGCTCCACCGTACGCAGAGAAGTCGGCCATTCTGATGCGTCAAGTTGGTTCTCCTATGATACTGTAGTTCCTGCGAACAACATTGAAGGCCTTGTCTGCCTCCCTTTCCTGCTCATTTGTCCGATTCATTCATTTTCTTCCCGGCAAACATGCTGCCGACAGTACCGCTTGCGCAGAACCTGAGAATATCCCTATCTCGTCCTGCAACCTTGGAAGCACTACCAAGGACTACATTCATCTTCCATTTTCGAACATCGTCAGCAACAAGCTGAAGGGCTCTGTCCTGTCTGCAATCTGCGATCCCCTCTGGCTTCCATACCTATTCATCTGCATTCATTCTCCATACACCAAATCCTTTTCTGTCTACTTCTTCTCCTCTGTTCCTCACAAAGTCACTATGTCCGCTGCATACGATAGTGCTGAGCCGCCCTCACGCTCTTTACGCGGCAAGGTCGCCATTGTCACTGGAGCCGGCTGCGCTGGCGAAGGTATAGGCAACGGTCGTGCAATCTCCATTCTTCTGGCGCAAGAAGGCTGCAATGTGCTCTGCCTCGACCGCAATCTCAGCTGGGCGGAAAAGACAGCGGAATATGTCAACAGCAAAGAAGGTCGAGGGCAAGGATTGGCTTTTGCAGGAGATGTCACTTCAGAAGTTGATTGCAAAGCTGCTGTAAATAAAGCAGTATCCAGCTTCGGCCGTCTCGACATTCTTGTCAACAACGTCGGAATTGCAGGAGCAACTGGCACCGCTGTAAGCGTCGACATGGATCAATGGGCCTTGGGTATGGAGATCAATGTCGCTAGCATGGTCAAGATGGTCAAATACGCGGTGCCAGTGATGGAGCGCAATGTTGGCGAAGAGATCTTGGGCTCGATCGTCAACATGGGTAGCGTAGCAGGGCTCAAAGGCGGAACTCCTCATCTTCTTTACCCGACCAGCAAAGGTGCCATAGTCAATATGACAAGAGCGATGGCAGCACACCATGCAAAATCCGGTATTCGCGTGAATTGCGTATGTCCTGGCGTAAGTCTGGAATCTTCGGCAAATCGGTCGCTCTTCGCTGATTCTGAATTCTCTAGATGCTATACACGCCGATGATGTACGAGAAAGGCATGACAGAGGAAGCTAGAGCAGCTCGCAAGGCTCGCAGCCTGCTAGGAACAGAAGGCACGGGCTGGGATTGCGCAGCAGCTGTAGTCTTCCTAGCAGGACCTCATGCGCGTTGGATTACAGGAGCTATTCTGCCTGTTGATGCTGGAACTACATCAGCTGTAGGGACGAATCTTCCCGCCAATGCCAGTGTCAATGGCTAGAGTACCTTCGTGCGATTCAGTCTGTAATACTAGAAATAGGAGTACCTTCCGTGGTCTCTGTGAAAGTATTTGACAGCGACTTCAAGATCTCGACTCTCCTTCCCTCCCTGATTGCTCATCTCCTTTGCGTTCTCGACCATCTCGCTTACTTTCCCGGCTTCAAGCTTCTTTCCTATCGTACGGCACCTTACCGACAGGCGAAGTCAGGCACAGGCTGAAGCCTTCTATGATTCCTTTCCTAAATGGTTTATGCGGAGCACCGGCTTCTCGGCATTGCTTCGCAAGTACTCATCGACGGTAGGAGTAGGATGGATGCCGCTCTCTGCACTTTCACAGAACTTATCCTCAGCGTCACTCACCCTATCCCTCTGAACCTGACGCGCACTAACGTTGATACACTTCCCCGACGTACAAAGTACCGAGCGCATGGTTCCTCATTTTCTGTATGGGTACTGACGATATCTTACAGTAGTCACTCTCAAGATGCAGCGATACACCTACAACGGACCGGTCGACCATAAAGTTACTTTTGATCGCAAGAAAGTCGCTGGACGCTCTTGTGTGTTCACAGGCGGAGCTAATGGTATGGCCGTCCAATCACTTCCTACGCTTATTATAGCTAATACCATGCACTTGTAATGTGGCTTAGGTATCGGAGAAGTCTGCGTCCGCGAATTCGTTGCAGCCGGCGCGTATGTTACCTTCGCGGACCTTGATACCAAGCAAGGCGAGGCTCTACAGAACGAGCTTAACAAGGATGGGGACCGCTGTGCCTTCATCCGGTGCGATGTCCGAGACTGGGATCAGCAGAAGGCTCTCTTCGAGCTTGCCAAGTCCAAGAGCCCGAACAAGTCTGTCGATATCGTATGCGCCAATGCAGGCATCAGTAGAAGCTCAGGAGATAGCCTTTGGGTGCTTGATGGTGAGCGTCGACTGTCATATGTCAGACATTTGGCCGAATGAGCTGAATACTGCTCTCCAGGCCCCAATAAGGAGCCCGTGAAGCCAAAATTGAACATCGTGGATGTCAACCTCATCGGTACCATGTATACTTTCAAGCTCGCTGTACATTACTTCAGGCAATCACCCCAAGACGATTCGCACGAGCGCTGTTTCATTATTACGGGCAGCTTAGTGTCCTTCATCGACTCTCCAGTAGGTGTTGCAAGCTTGCTGCAAGTTCAGGTTCGAGCTAAGTCTGGTGGTTCGTAGGGAAATTGGGAGTATACTGCTACCAAGGAGGGCCTGCGAGGCTTCATGCGCACCGTGCGCAGGAACAGCCACGAGCAAGGCATCCGCATAAACTACATCGCACCCGCTTTTGTCAAGAGTGCCATCCGTACGGCAGAATACGAGGCTTGGTTGACATCCAAGGGTGTCAGGTTCGCAGAGCCATCGGATGCTGCCAAGTGTATGCTGCGAATTGCGACTGATCGCACCATCAATGGTACGTTTCGTACGCTGCATCTCCGCTTGAATCCTTGTGCTGATCAGTATGTCATCTATTCAGGGCGCCTGTTCGCAATTGTGCCACGAGAGCATGTGCCAGAGGGATACTTCGATGTTGACAGGGAGGATTTCAAGGAAGGTAGAGCAGAGGATGATTACTTCAGGGAGACACAGGCTCTGCAGCTGAGGATCATTGAGGACAAATGGCTCGATAACGAAGGTGTGCGAGATTCAGGACTGCTCAAGAAGTAGGAAGTAAGATACTCAGGAAGTCGGAAGTACATATACCTTCTTTGCTGTTAGTAGTCGACAAGCTTAGTATCCAGCCGCGAAACTCGCTTGTACAGTTCTTCAGTACCAGATAGTTACAACTGAAGAAAGCATAAGCAAAGCATCAGCTATATGCAGTACTGATGTGTTGGCATTGTCTAGCTAACCAGCTTCAAGAGACTCCTGTGGTTCCATCGATGCCAACGAGTGCCCGCCTGCAATCTGACCAAACCTTCCTTCGAGCTCTGGACGCTGCTTGACCACTCTGCATTCTCTCACACTTGCTGTCCTTCACATCCTTCGAGTCTGCTTGCCCGCGAAGCCGTAGTACTCTGCGAAGACAATGGCGAGCAACGAAACGGCAGCCAGCACCAGCACGAGCGCCAGCGCCACTTCAGCGCCCTTGGTCAGGAAGAAACGAGCTGCAGTTGTGTGCATTGCATGTCATGGAAGGAAGATCAAATGCGACTTGAAGGTAAGTCTATGCCCAGCAAGCATTGTGCCGGTCGGCTATAATGTCGACCATTTTCGCTGACTTTGGGATGCAAACATCACCACAGGCAAGGTCAGATTCTGGTCACAACGCCTGCTCCAACTGTTCGTCTACAAATCAGGCTTGCGAGGTTCGTCCGTCAAGGAGAGGAAAGCGGCAGCGTACGGCAGAACCTGGCGACACGAATGGAGTGCCTGTCGAGGCTGGAGACGCTCTCTCATCTTCTATCTCCGTGGTCCCAACTTCCAGCCTTACTCGACCATCAAGTGAAGTCCGTACGTCGCATTTCGGCAATGGGAGCTCGAACAGTGCCCTAGGAGACTATCAGCCTACAAGCTTTCTCACGGACGGCGACCTCTCTTCTATCGTCAACAATACTGTATCGACAGCTGCAACAGATCTACTCAGCATGTCGAGCCTGCCCAGTGCCAATACCAATGGCAGTCTTCCGAGCATAAATACTCTCCTTCCTATGCCGACATCATTCGGTCAGCCTACTTTGACATTCCCGTTGGGCAACCACGCACACCTTCCAAATACTTCAGCTTTTGCGAGTGCATCTTCCGTAGGAGCTGAGCCTCGAGGTGAAGGGCCTCCTCAAAGCTACACCACTGGCGACGTAGATACGGGATATCAGGCTATGTATAGCGTAGAACATGCTAAGCTCGCTGCGCAAGAAGAGCTTACCTCGAGCATCGATCAGTATTTCAAGAGTAATCGGAACCCCATCAACGAAGATCTGCAGGAGAGCTTTATCGAAACCTACTTCAATTACTGCTACGCTTTCTGTCCTGTGTTGGACATGGCAACCCTGCACAGTGAAATGAAGGAGTCGGTCTTGTTGGCCAACGCCGTCGCCCTGGCTGCCAGCCATATCCGTCCTCCTCTTATGGCACACGAAGGACCAGCTACATATTACGACCGAGCAAGGAATGCATTCTACAACGACGAGGAAAGTGATGGCTTGACGAGTCTCAAAGCGCTAGCCTTGTTTCAGTATTGGGCCCCTAGAAGCCCTTCTACCGTGCATCGACACTCTTCCTGGTGGTGGCAGTCTGTCATAATCAGACATGCACAACAAGCCAACTTTCATCGGGAACCTCCAATGGGTCATCCTTCTAGGGAAAAGCTCAACCTGGGTCTGCGCCGGCGCATCTGGTGGACGGCTTTCGTCAGTCTTCCTCTACTTACTATGCAATCTCTGTCGGTCTGACATATTTTTGATTCTTGCAGGCTCGTGAGAGATTGACAGCTCTTTGTCAAAGCAAGCCCTGCATTATCGATCCAAGTGACTGCAATATCGCGGAACCTCAGGCAAGCGACTTTCCTGAGGATGCAGCCTCCCAGAAACGTGGTCGCATCTTTCTCCACTGGGTCAGACTCTGCGGCATCATCGGTCGTGTAGCCAAGCGGCTTTCTAACACGAATAGCGCATCGCTGTCAGATCTTCAGACGAGTCTGGTCGAATGGGTGCAAGCACTACCTGCCGATCTGACTCTGCAGATTGCAGCAGCGAGGACTACTGTGTTCGATCGCGACATCTGTCAGCTGTACCTTCCATATCTTTCCACTATCATCGTCCTTAATCTCAAGAGATCTGCCTCAGACCTTCCAGATGCTCTGCCTCCGGCAATTGTGGCTGCATCCTGTACAGTCCGCATACTACGCGATGTTCTGGCGCGAGGCAATGCTCGCTTCCTGATGCCAATAACCTGCTGGTACACGGGCATGGCTTTCATCCCGCTTCTTCAAGCTGTTCGTATGCTTGCTCTGGCCCAGGAAGCAAATGCCTTTCTAGATGTGCTGCTAGGCACTTGTGTAGAGCTGGAGAAGATGTGGGGATCGGCAGCAGTGATCAAAGCTGGCTGCGAAAGAATGAGGAGGGAAAGTGCTCAGCAGCAGCACAGCAGCTCGAGCGGCACCGGTCGCGCGCACGGCAGCAACGCTGATTTGGACGAGTTCGATTGGACCGCGTTGTTTCCTTTCGTCTCGCGATCCACCAACAAGACTGTCGCTACCCTTCTTGATGACAAGTCAAATGGCAGCATCACAAGAGGCCTGCCCTCGCCGACAAACATGGACTTCTACGGCTCGATGCAGGATGACACTTTCAATTTCTTCCTTGACCCTTTCTCTACTGTAGACTATGCACTTCCAGAAGATCAAACTGTAGATTACGGACTGTTTCGCAGCTCAATGTAGCAATGGAGAAAGTTCAATGTCCGCCTATATTGAATTCAAGAACTGCTCACTCTGAAACTATACTAACGCTTTGTACACAAAAGGCATCATCCGGGAAACCTATTCACCTGCACCGTCATACGTCCGCCATCCACCCTACCCCTTATAGCGAGGCCTGCAGCCTACACGATTTTTAATATACGTATCGGAATTGAGGATTCTGCGGGAGAAGACAATTAGCCTCAACCACAAAATGATCTGCATCACAATTGAACATACTTTGACATCCGTAAGATCGTCATCGTAAGCATTGTCGAAGGCCTCCTCGCCTTGCTTGTCGCGTCGACGATTCTCCCAAATGCAGTAGAATCTGTAGACCCATGCCAGAAGGAAGGCTACGATCCCTGTGACTGTGACGATGAGAAAAGCAGGCTCGTATCGCGGCGCATCCTGTGGCTTGAAGAGCAGAGGTCCGATGATGTTGCCCAAACAGTAACCGACATAGAGACCGGCTGATGAAGCTGTCCTCTTGGTGTATCCTGCAGTGTTTGCGATTGTCAAGCCCATCATGACTGCATAACCACTGCCATAAGTGGTCAGAGTGTAGCAGGCGTAGAGAAGACCGCCAGTGTTGCTTCTGGGCAGTTTCCACAGAAGAATTGCTGATATGATGGTGACGAATTGAGTACCGGCGATGAGATAGCATCGACTCTTGGGAATCTTCGAAGCAGTATAGGGGACCAGAAGTTGGAAGAAGCCAGCGATCGCACCAGCTGGCATGAAGAGTAGCAGGGTCGTCAACTGATTGAACCCTAGGCCTTGAATGATGATAGGAAGGAAGGAAGATACGGGACCCTGCGTGAATCTGTCAGTATGCCGCCGTTGGACTCCAAAAAGTCGGGATTTAAATCACATTGCATATCATACTCAATGTAGCGATTGAGAAGGTGAGCCAGAACTTGGGATCTAGTAACAGTTCGACCACCTGTGATCCCTTGAAGTGCGAGTTGCGTACTCCAGCGTTGTTTGATCGCAGGCGAGCTACCATGATGTATCTCTGACGCTCGTCAAAGCCTTTAGCGCTAACGGGGTCTCCAGGAAGGATGAAATAGAGAGCCAGACCCCATGCAATTGTGAGGGCGCCCGCCCAGTCTGCGTTCGCCATGTCAGAGGACTTCCGCTGCATCCTGGACACACCAGACTTACAGTACATGTATCTCCACGTCGATCCCGAGCCCACATGGCCCCAGCCATAGTTGATGAGAGGACTGAATATTGAAGCTATACCTGTGGCGCTGTACCACATGCCCATGCGGAACGCTTGCTCATCCTTCTTGTAGAATGAACCCTGATTGGATTACTGTATCAGCTTGCATTGCCCCACTAGGGATCAGGGGACGTCACATACCACTACGACCATAAACATAGGGCTGATACCAGCTTCTAGAGCACCAAGGAAGAATCTTTGCGTATACAAATGCTAGGATAGTAGAAATCGGTTAGTACTGTCAAAAGACAGAGTTATATGCCAGCTGACCTGATAGTTGCGGCATTGAGTTGTCAACAGGAGACAGACACCCCAAATTGTGACAGTTCCAGCAGCTACTTTGGCTACCTTGAAGCGCTGAGTCAACCACATGCAGGGATAGGCGCCAGCGATAAATCCGATGTAGAAGATAGCGGCCGCGAACGAGTAACGATTACCAGTACGCAGTTTAAGGTCGTCTCGTAGCCCAAAGATTGCCTTCAAACATGTGTCAGCACACTGCCTTCAAGACTTGACATGGTGTGGACCTACGGCTTGCGAAAGCATTGCCTTGTCGTAATATTGCAGACCGTAAGTAGCACACAGGATTGGCATGAGCTTCCAGTCGACCCGTCTGGTGACTTTCCGTTCTTCTTCGACGGTCCATTCCTTGTCGCCTGCATAGGTGCTGACGATCACGGCACCCTCATCATGATGGACTGTCTCGGTGATGGGTTGAGGTGTGGATGGGCCCTTGCTGTCATGATGGTCCATAGTGGCCTTCTCAAGTTCGGGGGAGGAGTCGCCTGGCAGAGCAGCAGCATCCTGCTTCGAGGCCATCTTGTAGCTAGTCCTGGTCAAGCACGCTTAGAAGGGGGCCCTCAGGAAGAGAAGAAGTGGAGGAGAGAAAGGAATCAGAGATGAAGAAGGGGAAAGTGCGACTTATATGGTCTGCGGGAAGGAAACAGCGGAGCTTGGCAGGTGTGGCCCCAAGGCGGCCTTCAATTCATGGGCCCTTCAGCCTCCATCCAGAGCTCGGTAGAGGGTTATGGGCAATACTTCAACCGTTACCACGGGGGTCCCTCAACAAAAGGCGAATGGAGCAGGTGCTGTCGGCTCGCCGAGTTCGCCGTGAGCCATTATGATTCGATCATTAGGGGCACTGAAGGCGTCGGCAAAGTTGCCAGAGGAGGAGAAAAGGATGGCCCGCTTTAGCCATTTCGTGTGAGCGGTTATTCCGTAAGCCTGCTTACCTACAATCTGGAGCGAAGCCGTGTGGGGCATTTTCGAGGCGGAGGCCCAAAGTTCGTCGTCCCGGCGAACATGCACTGTGAGCTCCAGGAGCTCCAGCAGAGAGCTGGAAGGATGAGGCGTCCATGCTGTGGCGTAGCTCCGCAACGTTCGTGCGAGAAGTAGTACCTCGCAAAGATGCCTTTACTACATCGTTGGAATCATGAAGTTGCGAGCATGTAGACCAGTCCACTGCTCCTTGCTGTAGATACTGCCTACAATTCCAAATCAAGACTGCTCATCCGGCAATAAAGCTATTCTTCCGTCAACCTTTCCATTCTCAAGATCGCGCAAGACTGACGGGAAGTCTTTCAATCGCTTCACTGAGACTTGAGGTTTGATAGTTCCAGCTGCTATGATCTGGAGGACCTGTTCCAGATCGCGCTTCTGCCCGCCGTAGCTAAAGATGTAGCTCAAGCGCTTTCGCGTCCCAATTTTCATGTGGATAGTGTTTTCGATATCGAGACTGCCAATGCAGAGCAGCTTGCCTCCTCGACGTACTACACAGTTTAATAAAAGAGAGAACAGTCAGTTTTGCCAACTGATGTATTCGAGAAGGGCGGGAGATCACGCTCACCAATCTGCTGCGCATCCTCGAAGGTCTGGTGAGTTCCGACAAAGTCGAGTACCGTATCTATGTGTAGCTTGTTTTCTTTGACGAAGTCTTGGATCGATTTGCCGAGCGGGACGATATCTTTAGCTGGGATTCCCAGGGCAGCCGCATCATCCAGTCGCTCTTGCTTGACATCAGTCACAATGACTCTTGCTCCAATCTCCTTAACAATTTGAAGAGCGTTGAAACCGAGTCCGCCTAGTCCAAACAGAAAACAAACTTCTGAAGCCTTCACTTCACCACGCCTGTGTATGGCATGGTAGGCAGTGGTGACAGCATCAGTAGCGACAGCAGCTACTTCTGGTGCGACGCCTGATATGGACAGTGGGTTAGATTAGCTTGATGAGGACCGTCCGTTGCGACATACCTTCAGGAACGACAATCGCTCCGCGTTCGTCGACAACGGCGTAAGGAGCGAAGAAGCCATCTTGCCCGATTCCACTATGATGTCCAATCTGGAGAAAAGCCAGGTCAGGTGAAGCCTTGACTTTGCCAGAGATAGCTTTTCATACCTCACAGATTTGAGCGAGGTCACGAGAGCATTCTGTACACGATCCTCCACCACATCCAGGAGTAGCAAGAAGCGCTATGACAGTGCCCTGATAATAGTCACATAAGTAAAACGAAGAAGATGGGTGGTAGGCGGATTTGTTCACCTTCTTAAGGTCTGTCCTGGTAACATTGGCGCCCATCTGAACGATTTCTCCACATCCTTCATGCCCCTATGACCTGATATCAGCTGCAAAGTTAGAAAGCCGCAAAGAGGATGAACATACGAGCGTGAACTTGGGCTGAAACCAATTAGGCTGGACCTCTCTTGTTAAGAGAGAATGATCGCTTCGACATACTGTGATAGATTGTCAGCTCTATCTGACCTCATTGGATAAATTGTGCCTGACCGCCTGATGCGAGCATCTTGACCAGGAGCTCCGTGGGTCCAGGATGAGGAACAGGGATCTCCTCCCATACAGCTTCCATATTGCCTTTGTGCTTTCTCCAAGCGAACATCGTAGCTGGAATCGAGTCGGTCATTGTACAGTTGGGTCCTGCAGTCAGGTTATGCAGTTAAATGGTGTGTTCGCAGGGAAGACTGGAGATGGAAGTAGAGGAATAAGTGCGTTTTCAGAGTTGTTAGCTGTGCTGCATAGGGAGAAAAGATGCGTGCTGGGATATCCTGAGGTTTCGGCACTGAGCCGGCAATGATGGCTTCAAGACCTTGCATTCTTCTGGCCCATGCTACAATCATCGTGCGACGTGGGAAGCAAGCGTGACGAGAGCATTACGATGAGGAATGTCATCCAGAAAGAGCGAAGTTGCGCCAGACGTCTGACGATCCCCAAGGCTGCTCGGGCCTTCTGGTGAAAGCGCAAAAGGCGTGCATTCAGCCTCCAGCGATGTTATTGACGACGATTGGCATCCTTCTGGCTGTAGTAACGGATGCCTGACAGTCAGGCGAAACCAACAGTGCCGCTCGACAAACTGGCCTGAATACGTGACCGCTTTGGACCATACAACAGCGCAGAGCCTTGATGCTGAGCATGGTCAAGATGAACTTGCAGTGTCTGTGAAGCCTAGGCGTGCTTGCACACCTGCTTACTCGGCAGTCGTCAATCAGTCAGCAACGGCCTAAATGCGTAATGGCAGCTTCTCTCCTCTCACCCTCTCACATCTTCTCCGACTTACCTTCAAAGCTTAACATCTCATCGTTCATCTATCATGACAAACCATCATCTCCCTCAAGGCAGCCTGGTGAGACAACAAAAGTCGCTCCGCATTTCTGGAATTAGCTGAGATAGATCCCTCTCTCCAGATCCTTGTCACGGGCGCGAACGGCTTCATATCTTCACACCTTATCGATACTCTACTGCGACTAGGTATGCTCTACCTGAAAGTACACAACTTCCTGCCGTGAAGCTGAGAGCGAGACCTTCCCAGGCTACCGCGTTCGAGGCACAGTTCGCAACGTCGAGAAAGCACAATGGCTAGTAGATCTAATGAAGAAGCGTCACCCTGAAGGTCATCTCGAAGTGGCGCCAGTCGAGGACTTTACGAAAGATCACTGTTTCGATCAGGCAGTCAAAGGTATCTTCGCGACCCCTGTATATAAAGCACAACAAAGCTAATTGTCTTGTCAGGCTGCAGTGGCTTCGTCCATGCTGCCAGCGACCTCTCCTTCAGCCCGGATCCACACGATATCATTCCTCCCGTCCTGGCTTCTATCAATCACGCCTTGAACGCTGCAGCGAAAGAGCCTGGAATGAAGAGCTTCCTGTACACCTCCTCTTCTACTGCCGCGACAAATCCCTATCCGAACAAGAAATTCCATATCTCGAAGGATTCATGGAATGACAAAGCGGTAGAAGATGCCTGGGCACCGCCGCCATACGAGAAGAGCAGAGCGTGGGCCGTGTATGGTGCATCCAAGATGCAAGGCGAGAAAGAAGTGTGGAAATGGACGGAGGAGAACAAGCCTAGCTTCAAAGTAAACACGATTCTGCCAAACGCAAATTTTGGGGAGATCCTTGATCCAGAGAACCAGTCGGCTTCGACAGCTGGCTGGATTCGTGCCATGGCCTCCGGAAACTTTGAGAGGGTCCAGTCCATTCCTCCTCGTAAGTTGCGCTCGATGCTAGACCGGAATCAAGCTGACGTTGCTGACGTTGCTTCGCAGAGTACTTTGTCAATGTCAAGGACACAGCGAAGCTTCATGCAGCTCTCGTTACCGATTTTTCGTACGACAGAGAACGCGTATTCGCTTTCGCTGAGCCTTATAACTGGAACAAGGTATTAGCAATAGCGAGACGTTTGCGACCAGACCTGGAGATCCCTGCAGACCTCGAAGATACTTCGGAGGATCTGTCTACTGTCGATAATGCGAGTGCCTTGGAGATTTTGAAGGAGAGATTCGGACAGGCTGAATGGACCGGGCTTGAAGATAGTCTCAGAGAGAACCTTGAAGCTGTTCCGAGGAAGTAGAGCGTCTTCTCAAATTCGTATCTACTAGCGTTCTGCATTCGCTGGTCTGCTTTGGTTTTGGTCGACCTTGCCTTTGCTGCACAACCAGCATTGACTTGTCGTTGGACAGTTCGTACTATCCTCTTGGATGCAAGTGCTGTCGCAACGGAGGTCAACTCTGCGGGCTGCTTGGACCACTTTCGTCAACTCCGCGCAGACAGCTGTCAGCACTTCGCAGCAGCCAGAGCAGGACCAACCTTATGAGCGGATCTTCCAGCAAGAGAATGATGATCAGGAGCACACCACTGCCGTCAACGTCGGGTCAGCTTCAGCGTGGTGGGATTATCGACAAGAACGATTATCGCTGGTCGAAAGCTATCCTTTCGCGTCGTTTCTAGCCATTCTGGGCACTGGATGGGTCATTGGACTCTTCTATGTCTATCCCTTCCCTCAAACAATCAGTCTCTTCATTGCAGGCGCGATAACACTCTCGGCCTGGACTGCCGTCCAGATCTACCTTATAGCAATCAACTACATTTCCTTTAAGGAGTTCTTGCCATTGAAGGAGTGGTCTCGAAAGAAGAGTGTAGCCTTTGGAATCTCTCTTCTGCTCCTCAGCTTTCTGGCAAGCAGAGGACTCACTCCTCCAACAATCGACCTACCCAACCTCCCTCCTACCGACAAGTACTTCATTGCAGCTAATCTCTACAACTCACAAGCTATTCTTCCAAGATGGGAAGCGTCCTTGCTTCAGCTGGTGAACTACCGTAAGCACCAGCGATTATTCGTTCTTCATGTTTTAGCTCAATATAACCATTGTCTACAGTCGGTCCCGAGCGTGTCTTCGTCTCAATCGTGGAGAGCAACAGTAAAGACAGAACGAAACATATACTGGAAAGTATGGCAGATACTTTTGCCAGGAATGGCATCGCAAACCGCATACTATCCTATGACGACAATACACGCTGGTGGCCCCATGGAGTGTCTCCTGAGCGTATATGGTACCTCGCGAATGTACGGAATCAAGTGTTAGCACCGCTGCAAGACGAAGACGACAAAATTCGCTTGCCAGATCACGACACATACACAAAGATCCTGTTTCTCAACGATATCTACTTCGACTGGCAGAGCATCGTTCGCTTGATAGACACCCGTCTCGACACGCAAAACAACTCTACAAAGTACGATCTAGCTTGTGCAGTGGATTTCGGATCAAGCGGACTCTATGATACCTGGGTGGCCAGAGACGTCTGCGGTACACCCTTTAGGACCTTCTGGCCATACGTGAAGGATAGAGCTACCCTCCAGCGGATAAAGGAAGAAAAGCCGTTTGAGGTGGCTTCTTGTTGGAACGGAGTGGTTAGCATGCCTGCCGAGCCCTACCTTTGGAAGAATGCGACAGGGAGATTACATACGCGTGGTTGGCGTATGCTTGACAACGGTGCGCCGAAGCCGGCTGTTGACGCAGCTACCAAGCTGACTTTCGTTATGACAGCTACCTACCCCGGCTCGATAGCATCTCCCAACCTGACAGACCCTCTCCGCTTTCGAGGACCATCTACTCCAGCCTGCGATCATAGTGAATGCTTCCTGTTCAGCTACGACTTACATCGGCTCTATCACGGCATCCGACGGCCTCGCATTTACATGAACCCAAGCGTCAAGGTAGCGTACGAGGCCAACTGGTTCAGGTGGCACAACACTGTTCTACGGATACCAGCTGTAAAAGCATGGGTTGGTGAGTAGAATCGTTGAGCCAATCCTTGTTGCGATCCTCCGCTAATCACAGCCTGACTGCAGATATTTGGAGTCGAGGCTGGCCTCTGGTCCTTGTCGACTGGATTTGGGAAGCTGCTTCGCGCAAGCGGGACTACTGCACTTGGGCGGGTCTCAATATACCAGACCGCTGTCCAGCCTTACCAGGTCCGCACAATGAGGGGTGGCATACAGGGTAGCAAAGGACAGATAGCTGTATTACTATATCGTTCAAACGAGGTCTGTACTAGTATTGATAGCAACAGCATTAGGTACACGTAGCTTCCCTATCCCCAAAACCCATGCAGGCATGATACATTTTGTCGTAGTAATACACTGTAGCTTAGACTGGCGTGGTTTCATAGTCCAAGGGCGCTTTGCCTATCTTCAGCCGCCTCTTCTAGTACTATGCGATTCCGACGGTATTGCCAGCGACGATGGAGCTCGATCTGTAAAGGGAGGATAAGCGCTTTTATTATATTTAGGTAGAACCGAGCTACGCACAAGCGCAGCCGTTGCCCATATACAGCTACACAGATTGAGTCAGCAATGGTCGACATGCTGGGACGGGGATCACAAGGCTTACGCAAGAAAGAGCATGATATAGAACGCCTGAGCACCTTGCGTACATTGCAAGTAGTACTCTAGATCTGTCTTTATGTAACCGGGATTTGGCTTGAATAGCAGGCTACCATAATAGCAATCGCCGTGGATTTTATCGAGCGCGAAGAGAATGGGCGCAAAGATGGCCAAGCTTGTTGCAGCCAGCGCTACTGGAAGTGTACTGCGCAGCGCGGCGAACGCCAGGAAGAGGGCGACGCTGAAGAAGATGGGCGGCGATACACGTTCGCTTTCGATACCAGGGCTTGCCAGGAAGGCGCAGAAGAGCGAGAGAGCTGCCACGATGGTCTGGACATCACGCTGAAGCACGAGTGTCTTGGGCGTCGTTGTGATGGCTAACATCCCAGTCCAGAAATCAAAGAGATGTCAAGGAGCGACCAGTCTCATGCCAGATCAATCACACCACATACAGACGGGACACATGCTCTCCTATCCATTGGTTACTCAGTGTCTGCTCGGGCACTCTGGTCGTCCAGGCGCACTAAAGGACGGAACCAAAGTCGAGCTGCTGATTAACGACCAAAGCTTGCATTCGGGCTTCAAGAAGGACCTGTGTGCCATATATCCTCTCTTCTTCTCTTCCATCTTTCTCTTTTACTCAGCTTAGCCTTCAGAGACGATGACTAGCCTACTCCCCAAAGACAGCCTCGTGAGTTTGCGTAGAGCATGACTTGCGGTCCACAGTAGCCAAAGCTTCGCATTCGCAGATCTTGATAACAGGACTGAATGGTTACATCGCATCGCACACTGCAGATCAGCTTCTGACGCTTGGTGAGTCGGCAGAGCGTGCCAGTGCGAGCACAGCTGACTCTGCTTACAATGCTGCAGGCTATCGAGTTCGCGGGACTGTGCGAGACACAGACAAGTCAAGCTGGCTTCTGCCATTCTTCGAGAACAAGTATGGCCCAAACAGAGTGGAGCTTGTTCAAGTCACCGATATGACAGTCGAAGGCTGCTTCGATAATGCTGTCGTAGGTAGGCGATCCTATATCCGCAATCGCTGTGCGCCCCATGACTAACAGTCGCTCTTCCAGGTTGCAGCGGCTTCATCCACTGCGCAAGCGACGTCTCCCTCAGCCCGGATCCGAGGAAAGTTATCCCTCTGGTGGTCTCATCAGTCACGAATGCTCTGTCCGCTGCTGCAAAAGAGCCGAACATGAAGACCTTCGTTTACACCTCTTCTTCGACCTCTGCTTCGGACAAGATCATCGACAAAGTCTACGACATCAACAGCAAGTCTTGGAACCTCAATTCTATCGAAGAAGCTTGGGGTCCCACTCCCGACTCCTGGAGCGTCTACAGTGCCTCAAAGGCGCAGGGAGAGCAAGCCTTGTGGAAATGGGTCGAAGAGAACACGCCGTCCTTCACAGTCAACGCCGTGCTTCCAAACATGAATCTGGGGCCTGTACTTAGCCCGGACAATCAGCCTGGCTCGTCAACCCAATTCTTCTTGGCGGCTTTCACCGGACACTTCGATCAAGTCAAGGATCTGCCGCTGCGTGAGTCCCCGCAAGTACCACAGGTCAAGCGAGCTCGCTAACACGTTTTGTGAATATAGAGTATCACGTCGATGTCCGTGACAGTGCTAGATTGCATGCTGCGCTCGCTACCGATACGTCCTACAATAAGAAGAGGGTACTAGCATACGCTGAAGCCTACTATTGGAACAAGATATTCGCTATAGGTCGTCGCATCAGGCCAGACCTCGATACTCCTGCCGATATCGACAACAAGTCGGAGGACCTCTCTATCGTAGACACCGCTCTGGCTCTTGACATCTTGAAGAAGCGCTTTGGACAAGATGGCTGGATTAGCTTCGAAGAGAGCCTTCGCGGAACTTTGGAGAAGATCCCTCAGCGAGCTTAGTCGGCTGCCTTCGTTTCCTTCTGTAACTTACTTCCGACTCTGCACTTGCTCTCCCTCACAGTCTCTAGCTACTTACTTCAGCCGACGTCTTGCTGTCCTGGATCACAGGCGCTGACGGCTCAGAACCCTTTGATCTCACCTGGCTGACAGACGACTTCACTGATAGGGTGGGACTTGGCATTTCGGCTGATTCCCAAGCTATCAGGGTTCAAATACGCTCAAATCATTCTGCTGTACATCTTGTTTTTGTTCACATCAAATACACTCTTACACCCTCTCACATACAAACGTATACTCTCACACATTGACTTTCCTGCAACATGCTCCCTACCACCCAGACTATCCTCTCTATCTCAGCTGGACTGAGTCTCTCAATCAATTTTGCTTTGGCTGGACCTCTCCGCTTGCCGCGCGATACATCGCTGTTGGAGCGGGAGACCATCACCTTCAAGGCACCTGTCTTCGGTCCTTTCTCAGAAGAGACTGTAAATGGCGTTGAGCGCGACGCGACCGTGGAGGTCTGGAACAGCTTGGCCGGAGATGAATTGAAGGGCAAGTTCGGCTACAACAAAGCTGAGATGGCATTCCTAGATTTCAACAATTCAACAGAAAGGACAACTGGGGTAGTGATCGGTACAGGAGCTTCGAAAGAAGATCCCGAATACACCTATGTCAAGAGGTTCGGGGACGTTATGGTTGACGGGGCCAGCACTCGAGTTGTGGGTGAGTGGATAATATACCTCATGACCATAGATATAGCAGCCTTAACCGTGTCTTTCAGACATCCTCGTCGCCAACGAAGGGAAGATGGTAGAAGCAGTCTACAGATGGGTGGAGCGTTTCAACTTCGATTACAGAGGCCAAGATGCATACGCTCTAGGTGATCGCCTCGGTATGTTTGTGCTCGAGGCTCCTTCGTCCCGTCTCCGCTGACGTGTCCACGCTCCTTGCAGAACTCGTTGCATGCACCGTTCTCGGCACTGAAGGCACGAAGAGCGATGCCAAATCCAAGTGTAAAGTGGTACATCATGCAGAATCTGAAAAAGTTGCAGAGACCAGACTGGCCACGGCCGAGTATACGGACACCTTTCAGAATCGTCCCGAGGAACAGAAAGACGAGGTAAAGAAGCTTTGGGCTGAAGCTGTCCCTTCTGCCTGAATCTTCTTCTGTCTGTATGTTTAGAGCCTGCAGAATGCCGTTGATCGTCTCGATGTAAGCCCCAACGCCAATTGCAAGCTATAAGGAGGAAGATATGTACTCCTTATCCTCCAAGAGATTATGTCTGACGAAAGCTGAGATTATCATACTCTCTGATCCGCTTCACAGGCGCAGCAATCTACTTCACCCTTTCTCCCCTCCCAGGCTTGCAGACGAGGCTGCTAGAGGGGAAAGACTTGGCACTTTCGGCTGTCTTCCACGTAGCGAGCTGTCAGCATACAAATGCGCTCAAAGCGCTGGACAGCATGGCTTGTGTTCGTTCACCTCACAGTAGCACCTCAGCTGTCCGGAACAGTCTGACTCATACCCCCAAAGCACACATTCATTCACACCACATTACACCCAGTCATCTTCATCCTACCCTACACACAATGCTTCCTAGCACACAAACTATCCTGAGCGTCTCAGCTGGCCTGAGTCTACTGATCGACTTCGCTTTTGCTGGACCTGCTCGGCTGCCACGCGACACTTCGCTTCACAAGCGTAAGGGCATCAAGTTTAAGGCCCCTTCCGCCAAGGGTTCGGGAGGCAGCGGCGGAGATGCAGGCTCTTCCGTGCTAGACTTGATCTTCGGCCCGTCTCAAGCTTCGACTACCGAAGGCAACCAGTATAAAGTGACTGTAGAGCTCTGGAACAGTCTTGACAAAGATGAGATGGAAGACAAATTTGGGTACAAAAGGTCGGACATGGCGTTCTTGGACTTGACGGACTCGGCATCAAGAACGGCGGGATCGTGGGCTGGCACAGGCTCCGCGACAGATCCCGAATACAGCTACGTCAAGAAGTTTGGAGATGCTATGGTCGACGGTGTCAAGACGGCAGTAGTTGGTGAGTTGAAGAATCTATTGCTCGATCTTCGACCTCGTCTGATCGAATGATCTGCATTTGTGCCTCAGACATCCTGGTCGCCAGCGAAGGAAAGATGGTAGAAGCTGTCTACAAGACAGTGAGGGCCACATCCAGCCCGTTCAAATACACCTTGGGCGATCGCCTCGGTGCGTCTCGCTCTGCGCCTCCCCTCTTCCTCCTACTCTGTGCTAATGCCCATGTCTCCTGCAAAATTCATCGCTTGCAATGTCTGGGACGACGAAGACATCATTGGTGACACCGAAGCCAAATGCAAGGTCATCCACCGCGCAGAGCCCGAGAAAGTCGCAGAGACTGAGCTGGATAGAGACGATTATACGGAGAACTACGAGGCTGTTAAAGATGAGGAGAAGAACGTGTGGGCTGAGGCGGTGCCTGCTGCATAAGCTTGAACTAGATCCCGCTGTCTACCTGCCTACGGCTAGCTTGTGGACGCCCTGCTGTGATCTACGGTTACTTCACGCCCTCGTAATGCACGTCCAATCGCATAGGCTGTGTCTCCAAGTAAGGGATAGCAACAAGCGGACTAGCAGGTCTTGCAGGCCCTGTATCGTGCTCTTCGCTTGCACCTCTAGTCCCACCAAGCTGTCTGTCGTGGTGCGATGATGCTGATGAGGACGAAGGTGACTGTATATCGTCTGCAGTGGGCGGATCTAGCCATTCTTGCGGGACCAAGCAGGGTATAGACTGACCCAGCCAGGCAGCTCGATCTGGGCGGTGAAGTCATTTCGATCAGCTGTGTTAAAACTCTGGACCCAGTCAATACTGTCGTAGCTTACTCAGCCAGCTCGGAGCCCCCTTTCCAGTCAAGCGTTCGCACAGCTCATTCGTGAAATCATTGCAGTTCCGAGTGAGTAGTTGATATTGTATAGCTCGCCAATTTCGTTCGCGCTTCATGTTTTCCACAATACTGATTATGCGTGAGACATCGGAATTGTACGAGTCGGTCCGCTGTCGCTGATGTGTGGGCTTGGAACGGCTGACATCTTGCTCGACCGACATTCTGAAAGTATCGTTTGCAGATGACGTTCTTTTACTCCCCTTGTAGTGCTTTGAGCTATCATAGCTTTCTGGCGATTCCAGCATTGAGGTGGACGGTCCGCACAGTGTATCCACAGACAGCTCCTGTGGATGATGTGGATAGTATTCCTCTTCAGCATCTTCTGGGCCCAGTAAGAATGCAGAACCTGAGTTCTCGCGAGATAGCTTGGCTCGTCTCGGATATCTCGATTGAGTAGAGGGAGAAGGTGTGGGAGGAAGCGGTTTATCGCGTGCTGTGGTATCAAATACTTGTCAGATGAGACATAAATATGTAGGCTCTTGCGATCGCACTCACTCAGGAATGGATTGTCGCCATATTTGCGTTTCCAGCGCGAGTTGAAAGCTTCTCCTACATCTATCCTCGCTACGAAACGTACTCCAGGCATGTACCTCTCGGGTATCCTATGATCCTCCGGCGAGGGTATACTGAATATTCCCGTTGCTTTCATGCGTTGTTTGCTGGACGACGAGGAGCCTGAAGATGGGAGGAGCCCGCCGTATGCATATTCTATCTGTAGTTCTGGTATACGAACTGCAGTGTGGTAGATCCCACATCCCAGGTAGTAGAACGCTGTCGATATCTTGGACTCTGGGAGGAGGTCATACACCGCTATCTCGATGCGAGGCGCCATGTCGAAACGATGTACGACGAGTGAGATATTCGCGAAGTATGCTAGAGCATGCGCGAACTTCAGAATACGACTTTGCAGCTTCGAGGGCGGTAGCGTCGAGATTTGCCCAAACTGCCTAACGTTGACAGGACAGGCAGACCAGACAAGAAGCACGGCATATCATTGCAGATCGTAGGAGACCATTCTGTGCGCCAAGGCTAGCGGACGTCGTCGAATTGGACGAGATGCAAGCTGGATGACGCTCAGGCCTCGAAACCGGTCAAACAGGGCTTGACCTCGATACTCAGCGAACATCATTCGTACATGTCGTCACTGTGAAAGAAAGCGGCCACAGCTGACTGGCTTGCTGCTTAGTGCTGCTGCTCCCGCCAGCTCTTACGCGACGCGTTAGGCCTATATTAGAGCACGTGCCGAAATGGGAGCAAGTCAACAAGAAGCTGAGAAACCTCTTTCAGCTTTAGACATATCAAATCACGGTCGCTCTGACTAACCTTACGTCGATTTACCTCTTCGACCCTGCTGCGAGCCTTCAGACTGGCCAGGCTGCCTTTGCGACTGACTTGGACTGAGCAAGAGATCGTTCCAAAACTTCAGATATCTCTGCATACTCTGTTACTACAGACACTGCTCTACAAGACATCATACTCTAGAGCTCTACGATGGCTCAGCAGCCCATCATTGTCGGAGGCTACGAACTTGGTACGGCTTATAGCTGTCGAGCACGAGGTGCAATATCCTGATGCCCTTGACTCAGGCTCATATCTCGGCGAAGGTGCTTTTAGCAAGTTCGTGGAGCTCGTTTCCCTAATCCCGAATTGTACATGCTGATCCATCAAGCGCAGAGTCTACAAGGGCATCGCCGAGCCAGGCAACACGAAACATGCACTACATCAATTCGTAGCTATCAAAGTAGTCAAGATACCACCTCAGACGCCAGAGGTGGACCACCGCAAGAAGATCCTGAAAGAAGTCAAGCTGCACAAACACTTAGAACACCTCAATATACTGCGGCTATTAAACTATACCGAACAGGAGAATCAATCTGTGTGGATCGTGCTTGAATATGCAGACGGCGGGGATCTCTTCGACAAGATCAGTAAGTCGCCCATCCGATCGGGAGATCTCCACAACGTCAAGAAGCTGACTCTCTGTACCACAACAGCTCCTGATATCGGCATATCCGAAGAGCTTGCCCATCTATACTTTTATCAACTTCTGGCCGCACTAGTAAGGCCACCTCCAAGTGTTGACAGTCGCAACCCCCTCCACTGACTCCCCGCTCCCTTCCTTCCTTTCACCAGAACTACTGCCATCTATCAGGCATAGCCCATCGTGACATCAAGCCCGAAAACATGCTTCTTGACCGGAATGGCAATCTAAAGCTTGCAGATTTCGGTCTAGCAGCCCTTTTCTCATATCAAGGGAAAGAGAAGAGATTGGTAGAAGCGTGTGGGAGCGCACCGTACGCTGCACCGGAACTGGCGCTGGGAACACCGTATCGCGCACAGCCGGTCGATGTCTGGAGTGCGGGAATCGTATTATTCACGATCTTGGTGGGAAGTGAGTCGCTTGCCATCTTCCTTCACTCAGAAAGATAGGAGAAACAAGCTGACTTGTCTCAAATCGGCGCGCAGACACGCCTTGGGATCAGCCTACTGCAGCAAGCCCAGAGTACGAAGCTTTTATTGCTGACGAGTTCAGGCACGAAGATCCCTGGAACAGGCTTCCAGAGGAGCTATTATGTGCGTACAGCGCGCGTTCCAGATATGTTCGCTTTGAGCGAGATAGGCTAATGCTTGTACCCTCTCAGCATTACTGCTAGGCATACTACGGCCTAATCCGAAAGAACGCGCCAAGATTACGGACATAGCTCAGCATCCTTGGTTTGAGAAGTACGTCATGGTCACGATATGTACGGGGTACCTGGAGCTAACTTTACTTGTGACAGCGTGAACCCACTGATGGGCAAAGACGGCCAAGTCAAGCATGTTCAAACTCTGTGGGATCGCCTCTACGAAAAGATGGCGGAGAATGGAGAATTCACGATCCAGTCGCAGCAGCAGAAATCACACTGGTCGTCCGATGGATCCGAAGCACGACCTTCGGCTGCGAGTCAAGACAGCGAGCGATCACAAGAAGAAGGTGAAGAGGAAGAAGAAAGTGAAATGTCACCGCCTATGCCTAGCATGCAGCGCAGCCAAGCTCGTGCGCGTGATGTATTTTCAGGAGGACAGGATGTGGACATGGTCTCGCTGTCGCAGAGCATGGCTGTTGAAGAAGGGAACGAGGAAGAAGAGCGGGAGAGAGCTGCAAGGAACGCATTTGCGAAAGAAGCGATCCGGAACCAGATGTCCCAGCAAGCTTCGATGCGCATGAGAGGTAGTAATGTCGGGACACAAGCTCTTACTGCAGCTTCGATGCGGCATGTGAGTCGTTTTCGCGCTGGATTTGATTCTATGGAAGAATGCTGACCATGCTCACTTGAATCCCGCGAACAGTCCCAAGTCAGCAACTTTGCACCCTCACAGTCTATGAACCCGAACGTATCTCGCTTCTTCACCTATCACCCGCTCTCTTCGATTCTCGAAGGCTTGGAATCCGTCCTCACCGCCTTGGGAGCGCAGCACAGGCGGCTGCCTAACGACTTAGGCGGATGTATCCAGTGGGCTACTTCAGACACCAAGAAACGCCCTTTGCAAGGGAAGATCAGGATCGAGTACGAAGCTACTCGAGGAGATTATGAGAATGCCGAAGGTCCCAATTCGATGAGCTACCAGGAGATGCTGCAATATCGAAGCCAGTACGATGCTTCGCAAAGTCAGAATGAAAACGCAAATCCGAATCGTATGCCTATCATGCCGAGAACGGGGCAGGGACAAGGTGGATTCGTCGTTCATATGGCGGTCAACTCGGGAGAGGGCTACGTTCATGAAAGGAAGAAGTTCTATAAGGAATTGGAGAGACGATTGCCGCCAGGGTTGGTGCAGGTCAGGTAGGCTGCTAAGTCGATATTGCGCACGTAGATTTCGCACGTTGCTTTCGGGGCATTGTGTACAGTAGCATTATTGCTTCACCAACATCATAAGGAAATTCTCGCTCCCGAATTGGTTGCTGTCGTGTTGGTTATGCGTGCCTTTGCTGGAGTCCAACGCTTCGATATCAAACCCTCGCATGCTACGATCAACGAGCATACCCTGAATAATGCTTGACTATCTTCAAGAATCGTACGAATGAGTATGCCGCTTCTCGACGAGATTGCCAGAGAAACAAGCCATATGTCGGTCAACCTGATTCAAGGGTCTAGGAGCTGAAGCTGATATTGGATGCTCTTAGGGATCGTATAACGTCAGTACACACGCTAGAGTGCGCAGTGCAAGCTGATCAGAAGAGACCACCAGACAAATACAAGATGCAACAGATCAAGTTCGCCTTATTCCCCGCTGCATGAAAGCTTGCAAGACTAGGCGCTGATTGCTGTGCTATTCCAGCTCATAGCGATTATGTACGGCAGTATCGACTACCTTACGCGCCAAGCTACGTTCAAACAAGTCTCTCCTACTTATCCGATAACGCAAGAGATCGAGGGATCTACAGAAGATCCAGCTATCTTCGAAGGTGTGCTCATCCCGCATACTCTATAAAGGGTCCATCTGATATGTCGCCTTCCTTGTCTTCAGAAACTAAGAAAGACCTTGTTACGGATCTGCTCCGGAAGGCAAAGCAGATTGAATACCTCATAGACGCCCTGCCTATACCTTCAGATGGTGCCGTACAGTTAGGAAAGCCTGAGCAAGATTTGGAGAAAGACAAGACCGACGAGACTGCAGAAGAGGATCGAGATAGCGAGTTCGTGGAGCTAGAAAGCGAGCTGAAGACGGTCAACGAAGAGTTCCTAGATGCTCTGAAGCAAGCCGGTGCGTCCCACCATGGAAGACTTGACTTTCTTGGGCTGATCGGTACATGCTTGTGCAGCGGAACTGCAAAATCAGCTCGAAAGCACGCTACACAATATGCTAAATGAGCACCATCATTTATCGCAGAATCTCGTTGCAGTCAGCTAGAAAAGCTAGATAGGAAGACAAGCAATGACCGGTTGAGTAACGTGTTGATCAAGTCGAGTCTAAGGGCCAAGCCTACTGGAAGCAGGCGCCGGTACGATAAAGCCTTGATCTGTAAACCGGCTCGTGCAAGGCCTTTGTCTGCTCTAGCGCAAGCCAGCCACAAGCAGGTGACACCTAGCAGCCACGCAGGCTGCTATCCTCTCCTGCGGTCGCACTGCAAGGCCTTCCAGCCAACTATACAGGTCAGACTGACTGACGATCGACAAGCAATACTGATGTCAAATGAGCTCATTGTCTTCCATCGATCTGGAATTTCCGCAACAATGGAGTTTGACAGCACTAGCGCGAAAATCTGAGTAAGCCTGGAAGATTCGCAATACTACAAAAGGGCTCCTGCGATACTCCCTGTCTCTTCTCTCTCTATAACATGATATCGATCCATCAATTGTCTCTTATGCTTATTTCTCACCTATAACCTTCACTTCACTTTTGTTCAACACCTCCCACATGGTAGTACTCTATTTACCGTATACCACTTCATGGTGAAGACAGCCTCCGCCGGCAAGGCTCAAGCTGGACCAGCTTCATGCCGGAGACAAGCATTCTACAATCAGAAGGTATGTCCCATCATCTTGATCAGCCAAACATCTGGGCGCTCTTGATATTCATGTTACCAGGCAGATGCTGAGGGCTGGAAACGATAACTGGCCTGCGCTCTAATTTGGCCTGCGCTCTAATTTGGGTGGCTGCCTGAATAGCTGATCCCACAAGCTGACAACTCATATCGAAAAAACTTGTGCTCTCGCACGCACCTACTTAAAGGCTCACGCGTCTCACCGCACGCCTTCAAGGCCCGGTCGATAGTGCGACCTCCCGCTATCTGGCAAAGCTAGTCGAACGCTGATCGTTGGTTGAGCTCCAACAGCACCACGCATGACATAGTCAGGGATGCACTTCTCACAACAAATATCGCGAACATCTGTCTGCAGCCCGGTATCCCTGAATCGCTTCTAGACCTCGCAATCGCATATGCGATAGTGGACATCTTCCGAGAGCCAGGAGTGTCCGCGCGAGACCTGATGCCTTGTTTGACATCTGGCTGTGTGCTGCTTTCAAGCCTATGAGGGTTTACTGGCGGGGTAGGAGGTAGACCATCGCGATTTACCGGACAGCCAGTACGATCCAGTTGTCACAGAGCTTTGACGGCTTGTTGACATTGATCTCGGCAGACCTTATACAAAAGCGTTTCCCTGGCCCTTAAGCCTGCTACCTGCGGCTTCTACAAACTACCTCAAGTTAAGAAGGGCCAGTCGGGTCTAAGCTTAAAGCCTTCCATTGGCTGCTGATTCTCGCATTTACATTCAATTTTGGGCTCATTATGCAGGTTTTCTTCTGACGACTTGAGAAAGTACACCATGAGCTCAGACACCAGAATGGACGATGCAATAACCTCCGTCAAGAGTCGTACATCTAGCAAGACTGTCAATGAACGACCTACAACTAGTGGTGATGCGCGTCGACGCAGATGCTGAGTACAAGTTCCCCCCCCCCCCCCCCCCCCCCCCCCCCCCCCCCCCCCCCTCCCCCCCCTCTTCTGCGTCGCGCCTACGGGCGAACCCTTGGCTTGGCCCAAAGGACTATCGAAGCCTCTAGCTCGAACATAATCCTTCTTCGCTCTGTCGCACTCTGAGTCTATCCTAATCTTACAGCTCTCTCAGCATGTCCGCTTCCAGTCTCATCGTCACGCCTGTAGCCGGAGCATTCGGCCTCGCTATACCTGCAGACCACCTGACGAGAAACGCCACCTCCGCTGTCCTCGCTGAGACGCAGACCTTGATCACCAATTCTACCGCCGCAAAGATCAGTCACTACCGCAACGCACCTCTCTTCCGTGCTATCGCCAACGTGACTCTCATTCGCTCGAAAGCCACTCTTCGACCCTTTATTCGCAGCTGCAGAGAGCAACTCCTTAATCGTCAGCTGGCCAGCAATCAAGGAGACTCTGGCTTTCGCGCAGATCTGTTTAAAAGCGTGTGCTACTAGTCATCCTTCAACAAAGTACAAGCCGCCATACGCACCTAGACAGCAACATCACGTCTGCAAGCCAGCGTCGACGTGTATTCCGCGACCTTGAAATAATCCGCAACATCACTTGGGCTAAATGCCAGCTCCACTACCGCTGGCTGTTGGCGTAAGCTCGGTCGAGCTCACCAAGGAAAGGGCGGGCGAGCTTTAGATGGAATCTAATCAACGAGGCTACCCTGGAAGAGAAGTTCGGTCACTGCGTCGATGGCTTCTTCCTCTATATGCTGCAGAGGAAGGTAGCCAACGGACACCAGTCCCAGACGGCATCCGCTCGCGCAATAACGGTTCTCATACCCACGTTCATTCTATATATCGCTCTCAAGAGGCGGCAGGCCGAGAGCGCTCACGCTATTACATATCTGCGACAGGCGATGACTCAGCTAGCTACAGTCCAGATGTATAGGCGCAGTGCGCAGTTCATTCAGGAACAGCATAAGCTTCGCACTGAAGCCGCAAGGATGTACACTGAAGCCGAGGATGTACTCTCATGACGGCAAAGTTGACTATGTGTTCAGCCCAAAGCTTCGAAGTATGACTGGCTGCGTCCGGGTAAGGCCGAACACAACGTCGCAGTCGGTCTATGGGGGGTGGAAGAAGTGCGGGCATCGTCTAAGCAGCATTCCAGCTTCACAGCGGCCTGATCTCACCTCAATACTCATCGACCCGATAAACATCAATCAACGCCCAGCCATCGGACTTTCGCTGCATCACAACCTCGGCCGTAACGTACCTAGTCTCGGCAGCATCGTATATGAGCTGAAGTTTTCTATCTGGCATATACAGCTTCTGATTCCATCCAAAGGTGGCCTCGAAGGATCCATCTTTCTGCAAGATTGCCTGGCCATGGTATATCATGAAGACAAGTTCCTGCAGGCGCATGGCATCGGAGTCTGCAAGTCAACGGGACTGCCGGTCGAACTCACAACTTGTAGCGTTTCAGGCTGCTTCCTCTTCGACATGTTTAACGATGCGATGGCTCTCTGGCTGATCGCTTGTTCCTGATCTAATGCTAGGTCTTCGCTTTCTTAGAGTAATCGTTCTAAGAGTTGGAGCGACACACAGTTTGACGATTGTGGTAGGAGGTAGGGATACGAGCAGACCTTAGGGCTCCGGACTTTTTAGGGCGGTCTGACGGTCGTGGCAGTGCCTTACTACGCAATAGTCAGCTGAGATGGATATTGTAGTGAGGAGCGTTGGCTGCATATTGGGGATATATCAGCTTCCTATACATCGCAGATCGGTATTGGAGTTATGCGGTCTCCGTTGGCGCACTCGTTTCTCGCTTGCCCGAATAGATTACTGTAGATATACAGCATTAATACCTTCTGTGGATATTGAAATAATCCTTGTCCAAGGTACGGCCTCCCTCGCTGTCGGGTATAGGCGGTAACTCGTCTATTTGGTCGTCCAGGAGAGCAGATCTTGTGAAGGTGTCTCTTTGCAGCAGACATCTCAGATGTGTACAACTATACCACGTTCCCATCCATGCCGGAGACCTCTATCGAACCTATTGGACCGGTGACAAGCGCAGTGAGCGAGTCGTACGGGACTGGTGACCTGCTCTTTCGCCTAGGGTAAGGCAAAGGGCTGCAAGAGTCGCACGTCTATTGGACCTACTCTAACAGCTTGCATCTAGAAACGGCGGAGCTGGTGCTACAGGCCTACTGAAAGTGCTTTGCGAAGCCTATCTGCAGCAACACGGCCTTGACGGCAGAATCGACTGGATATGCAACCACTCTCGCAATACACAGGTCGCTCTGCATAGAGGCTACATCGACGTAGCCCTTGTATACGAGCTCAAAGTCGCGAATCTCGCTCAGGCCGAAGGTTGGTCGCGAACAGCTGGACTCGTCTGTTATGACCACTTCTGTTTGGCTGGACCTGTCGAGGATCCTGCAAGCATAAGCTCCGCGAAGACAGTAGACGAGGCCCTGAACCGTATAGCGGTCACCGGATCCATGATGCATGCGAGAGTAGACGGTTCTGCAACAATGGAGAAAGAACGCGAGCTGTGGAAAGAGACTGGCATAATACCATGGGAGGAGCATCAGACGTGGTACGAAACCAGCGTGCGATCACCTTCTCAAGCACTCATTGCTGCCGATAAAGCTGGAGCATACCTCTTGACGGACCGCTCCACTCTTCTCAGGCAGACGAGTCTGATGACAATCTGCAACACAACATGCTACTTCGAGCCACAGAAAGAGACCGATCAGCTTATCAACCCATGCTATGCTTCGGAATCTGTCACGACCGGAACGAAAAGGGCGGAAGAAGGCAGCCGCTTTGTGCGCTGGCTACAGACAAAAGCAGCGCAGGACCTCATAGATATCTACGGTGTCGACACAGTCGGCATTCCGTTATTTGGAAGCGCCGGATCGGGTGTTGCTCGTGCCTCATTGAAAGGTGGAAAACCTCTCGCAGGCAGATGGGCTCCTGCTGCAAGTATACAAAGTGCGAGCCTTGTTGCAGGGCATAGGCCCATGTCCGCATTCACTATGCAACGATGATATCTCCACTATACGGCTTGCAGAAGCGTACATCTGCGTTTGTGACAATAACTGAAATAGTGAACAAGCGTGCGCATGCGGCATCGTGAATCAACACTTCGCCATGCAACGCACGTGAGACGACCAGCCGGGATGTCGGTGAAAGCGGAGCTTTTGCTGGATCGCCTGTACCGATCTGCAACTGGACCACTAAACGACGCCAGGTGGGCGAAGTTCATCAGTAAGCAGCGTGGTCAGCATCGTCTTCGGCAGTCCGAAATCCGGTCCACTCAGGCAGCATGACGACGTTGAACTGCAACTGGCGAGAGAAAGATGACTTTCGGGAAGCTAGTATGCATAGAGAGAATAGCACGCCCATCATTCTTCGTAAGGCTGCATCTTGAATGCCTTCACTATGCTCCACAGGTCGCGGCTCGTTCTCTGAACAACTATGTCCACTTGCATGCTGGCTGACTGGGAGGCGGCAGCCTTCTGTCTCACGACAGTCGGAAGCTCTCGGGAAAGCACATGGATGTGTTTCCAAGTTCTCGCCCGAGCATGTCCAGGCGAGGCTTGGGCATGCCTTTCTTCTGCATATCGAAAACAACTGTCTGAGCCAGCATACGAGCATTGTCAGCTCTAAGCGAGACCCGTGATATCATCGTGCAGGTAATCACCACGGCTCTCTCCTCTTGATGAGTTCTCTTGCGTTTCTCGGCCATCCTCTCGTTGGTGCTCAAGCTGGCAGTGGCCTTGCGATGACTTGACTGTTTCAGCTGAGTAGCGGTTGCGTACAGGAGAGAGATGTGCTGAAGAGCGAGTTTTTGAGGCAGCGAGGGAATTGTCATGGCTATGTTCTCTGTTTCACGTCTTACCACGTCGTCCAACGCTCGGAGATAGAGTAGGGGTGTGAAGCGGTTGTCATCAGCAACATATGCGTATAGAAAGAGAGAAGAGACCGCTTCGTATCAATAAGCCTAAAAGCCTGCCGCAGACCGAATATAAATGCTCTGCAACCTCAAAGCGGGACTGTTTTGGTGCCGCTCTAAAGAGTGAGTCAAGGGATGCAGCATCCCCTATTAGCTCATCGCTCTGAGGCGACAGTGCAGATCCTTTCATGAAGCTGACACTGTAAGGGCGCGCACGCTAATCCTCTTTCGCAGCCCGCTTAAGAGCAGCATCAAGTCTCTGTAGCGTTGCTGTCTACATCCATGTGAGCTTCTCTCTGTATACGTATGCGTTTAGAACTGCAGAGAGAGGGCGAGGTCAGCTTGTTCCGAGCCGGTCTTCTTTGCCGTTGCCGCTCCTACCTTGTAAACTTGACTAGGTTGGTAGCCCATGTCACTAATCAAACCCTTAAGTGGACCCTGTGCATTGCCAGAGACATCAGCCAGCGATTTCGGGGGTCCATGGCGAGACTTGCCTGATCTTTGGGCGAGGCTTTGTTGCCGCAAACAGCTTCGACCATCGGAGGAGGACCTACAAGCACATCAGACGATATAGTGACACGTTAGACATACTACGTACCGCAGACAAACAGCTTGATCTTTTCCGCTCTGCCAGGCATGGGCAGATGTTTCGCCAAGATCTCGTGGTTGACGAAACCTTTTTCGCCAGCGTAACCCCGACCTTCAGGTCTCTCAATGACATGCACCACCTTGAACTGATTAGGGTTCGCCTTGGACATGCGCTCGAATTCTTCTTTGAGGAGAATGTCCTTCTCGGTAACGTTCGCGAATATCAGTGTAGCTTTAGTTTTATCGGCTGGGTTGGCTTCGATTGCTTGTAGCACCTGGTATCCGGGTGTAATTCCGGTACCGCCCATAATGAAAGCTACCTCTTCGAATTCGTTGGCTTTCCATTCTGCAGGAAGGAAAGTCCGAATATCGTGCAGCGGCCCGGGTCAGCTGGGATAGTTGTACATGGTCATATACACTACTACTTACGGTGCTTGGGTAGAGGACCCTTAAAAGCAATCTCTTGGCCTGGCTTGAGGTCAAATAGATGAGTGGTGAAGGCGCCTCCGTCGTACTTCTTGATGAGGAAGTCCATGCTGTGACGATGATTTCAGCATTACCGGATGCACGCAGTGTGCTTGCGACTGACTGTCCCTTGGTGTTAGGCGTAGTGATCGGAGTGTATGGCCTAATTGCAGGCTTGCCCTTGCTGTCCAGCCCTTGCCCCTCGATCGTAGGCTTCATGAGAAGTGCAGAAGCTACTACAAGACCAGATTCCACTCCTTCTGGCAGCTCAAAGGAGAATACGCTCGAGTTGTGGTTGTATGGCTGCGGACATTGCTAAGCTTTCGCAATCTCTTCATTTCCCGAAGTGCGTATACACACCTTGACCTCCTTAAGCTTGAAGTTGACAAACTTGCTTGGGTCCAAAGCGCCTTTTGCGGGATCTGAGGAAGTGATGGCACCACCAGTTCCTGCGCTCGCATTTGTAGCCAAAGGTACGCCGGTAGCTTTCTCCACTGCATTCTCAGCCTTCTTGATCGTCTCTGGAGACGTGCGCGACAGGTAGTAGTATCCTCCAGCGGTTGCGACTCCAAGTCCGAGCTGGCATCAAATCAGTCAGCATGAGGAGGAAGGTTCGCATATGAGGGAGACTTGGGATCATTCACGAAGATCATAGCGAGGTTTGAGCTTGCATTGGAAGCTGCTGGGCCAGTAGCATATCTTCGGGTCTTTTCGTACCGCAAATCGTCATCATCAGCTTTGCTTCTTCTTCAGCCGCGAACCAGGTTCTTCGCGCACCTGCTGTCTCGCAGCTGTTCGCGATGCTGTGCTAAGGCTTGAAAGAAGTGTACGATTCATAGTGGATGTATATGGATGCGATAAGGACAAGAAGCAAGCCTGAAGGTCGATACAGATCTTGCGTGAAAGAAGTTAAGACCTGCTTAGACCTGTTGTAAAAGAGTGTTACACCACTGTGAATATCATCTGAAAGACTTGCCTTTAAGCATGACCTCGTCGATCATGCAGCTTGACACCTTCGACTTCAGCTCGACTTAACTGCTTCGAAAGTCCTCACAACGTCCAATCTACGCTTGCTCCGAACAATGTCCACGTCTGCATCTACATCTGCATCACCTGCAAGGAAGGGCAAAGCTCCCGCAACGACTGTCAGCAAAAATGTAAAATTCAGCAGCGTACTCCGGGATGGAAAGCCGAAAGCAAGCACAAGCGCAAGCGCAATCATCGACGACAATGATGATGAGATGGAGAACGGCGAAAAAAACGGCGACGATGATGCTGCAGAATGGCAGACGAGACAGCCGTCCAAAGCCACCGATGGAAATGCAGGACAGGACAATGCAGACGACGACGATGATGCGGTCATGATCGATTCGCAATCCCTACTACCTCCTTCTTCCACTACTACTGGCGATGCGAACGGAGGAGAATCGTCACAGCAAGGTTTACTCGCTTTTCCAGCATTGTCAGCAAAAGAAGCGCAAGGGAAGGTAGAGACGCAGACTAGGAAGATTGCTGTGCGTTTGTCTCGTCTCTACTTTGTCTGATATGGCCATCCACTGATTCGGAGTTCACCTCGACTGTCCGGCACGACAGATCCCTCCGCACAGAATGACACCATTGAAACGAGACTGGCCCAAGATCTATTCGCCTCTGGTAGATGATTGTGGTCTGATGGTCCGGATGAACGTAGCGAAGAAGAGCGTTGAGATGAAGGTAGGCCGTACCCTTCGTTTCGACTGGCTTACAAGCTGAAGACCGCTGTACTATGTAGACATCGAAGCACACCCCTGCTCCATCCTCCACTATCCTGCAAAGGGCTGTGGACTTCGTGACTGCGTACGGCCTTGGCTTCTCTGCAGAAGATGCCGTAGCGCTTTTACGGATGGAAGACCTGTTCGTTGAGACATTCGAGGTGAGCTGCGCCAATACCTACATCCTTATGTTGCGTATACTGACGCAAGGATATTGTTCCAGATCCGCGACGTCAAGTCCCTGTCGGGCGACCATCTTTCCCGTGCAATCGGGCGTATAGCAGGCAAAGACGGCAAGACGCGCTTCACGATCGAGAATGCCAGCAAGACTCGCATTGTTTTAGCGGACCAGAAGATCCATATACTTGGAACGTTCAACTCTATCAAGATTGCAAGAGACGCAGTCTGTAACCTGATCTTGGGTGCACCGAATGGGAAAGTGTCGGCGAACTTAAACAAGGTGGCGGCTAGACAGAGAGGTAGATTCTGAGTGCAGTGTGAGGTGTCTGTGGGAGACGTCTCGCCCAATCAGGCTGGCTTGAAGTGGTTCTCTCGATGATCTGGCGCTGCTTTCGGTTTGTTGTTGCGATAGAGGACTGAAACATCTTGGTTTCTGGCCAAGAAAGCTTGATATGATTCTTGTCTTGACGGGAAAGTCTGCCGACACAGTTTTCAGCGAAGAAACGGCTATCATAGGTCTCGGTCTTACTCATAAGCACCTATTACTACGATGCTCCTTCGCTTTATGCTTACTGAGTCGGCGCTGCTGCTTCGTCCGTAACTGTCATAACTCCGCTCGACATCATTTGTCAAAGTCTTTTGGTCACGTCAACCTATAAATACTGCCTCAAAAAATGACACTTTCCACCTCTTCTTGGTTCTCAGCCTTACCACCACAGCATACTATCGTCAACAATGAGCGATACATCGACTGCAGTAAGCGAGACCAATGAGTCGCGGCCTCATCGAGCAACGAGCATGCAAGTCGCTGCCGGGGTTAGCAACCCGGATCAATATACGAAAGCTCGCAGGCCATGGCGACCAAGAGTTACACCTTTTCCTCACATACTGCATCAAGACTATCGTGGAGATGGCAGCGAAAGCGATCCTTTTATTGTGCGACCTGTTTTCTTCTTTATCTCCGCATAAAACCGCTGACCTCATCTCTTAGGTCTCGTGGCTCGAGAAAGATCCTGAGAATCCACAAACGTACTCGCAAACATACAAATGGATAGTTACGATGATGGTTGCTGTCTCGACGTTGGCAGTCGCGCTGGCGTCAAGCGGGCTTTCCGGAGCGACAAACAGTATAGCGGCAGACTTCGCAGAAAGTAGAACGACAGTCCTGGCTCTCGTTACTTCCATCTTCGTGCTTGGATTTGCCATAGGACCCTTGGTCTGGGCACCGGCATCCGAGATCTACGGAAGAAGAACGACCCTCCTCATCTCATACTTCTTCTTTACGCTATGGAACGCTGTGGCTATCGCGTCTCCGAATATAGCAGCTCTCATCGTCTTCCGCTTCCTAGCTGGCGGCTTTGGCAGTTCTCCATTGACGTATGCGAATCTCTTCGATTCCTTGTCGAGCACATCATGACTGATTATATTGTAATGGGACCTGTAGTAATGCTGGTGGTACAATTTCCGACATCTTCTCTGCGAACCAGAGGGGACTAGCCATGGCAATATTCGCGTCGGCGCCGTTTCTTGTAAGCTTTCTCGAGGTGTACAAGGGGGACCTTAGGCTGATATCGGTATGACAGGGTCCGGCACTAGGTCCAATGTACGTAATGCAAACGCTTGGACCCCTAAAAATGTATCTGACTGAATCTATCTACTGCAGCTGCGGAGGTTTCATAGGAATGGCAGGAGGATGGCGATGGGTTGCTGCTTTCCTTGCTCTCTTCACAGCTGTGTTGACCGTGATGTGCTTCTTCTTCGGTACGTACCGATAAGACTGGCTCAAATATGAGTCTGTAGCTGACTTGCTATGCCACAGTGCCCGAGACGTATGCGCCGACCCTCCTACGTGAGCGAGCCAGGCTTCTCTCGAAAGTTACGGGTCAATACTATCGAGCTTCGGTCGATGCCAAGAAGCCTTTGGACATCAAGGTGCTGATCAAGACCAGTCTTGGAAGACCATGGATCCTCCTCTTCAGGGAGCCGATCGTACTGGCTATCAGTATCTATATGTCTATCATCTATGGAACACTCTATATGGTGAGTACTTGCTCTTCAGCATATGCAAGTAGCTGACGGATGCCGCACTCGTGATAGCTCTTCGGTGCGTTCCCAATAGGTAAGATTTCTGGTACTGTCTGCGCACAGAGACAAGACTGAACCACTTTACTGTCCCTTCAGTGTTCGAGCAAGGTCACGGCTTCAATCCCGGAGAGAGTGGACTCGCCTTCTTGGGTCTCATCGTTGGTATGGTCATTGCGGTAGCATACATCATATTCTACGTCAACCCCAACTACGTCAAGCTTGCTGCAAAAGCCGAAGGAGGAAGAGCTGCGCCTGAAGCCAGACTGCCTCCATCGATCATCGGTGCTGTGCTGCTCGTCATTGGCCTGGCCTGGTTTGCTGCTACAGATGGGCCGAACATTCATTGGATCGTGCCAATCCTGGCGTAAGCTCGCTAGCCCCTGATTCCCGCTCACGTTGCTGACGCTGCGACCTGGCTCTCCGATCACGCAGAGGTATTCCTTTCTCCACTGGCATGTTGCTCGTATTCTTGAGCTTGATGAACTACCTCGTCGATTGTTATGTGAGTTTTCCGAACGACCGGCCCTTGGTCGGACCTGACTCTCGTTCTTAGGTCATCTACGCCGCTTCTGTCTTGGCAGCAAACTCCGTTCTGAGAAGTCTCTTTGGCTTTGCATTCCCACTTTTTGTAACAGAAATGCTCAAGTAAGCGGCGACTGCGATCATCCGGCCACACTACGAGCTTCTGACCTATGTTTCTTGACTTCTCATCGCAGTAATCTCGGTGTTAACTGGGGAGTCTCAATTCCAGGTTTCCTTGCGCTCCTCATGTTACCTGCCCCGATCCTCTTTTACAAGTTTGGCAAACAGATCCGTGACTCGTGCAAGTACACAAAGCTGGCGGAAGAGGCTTTGCAAAGTATGATAGAGAGCTCAAAACCGAGAGAAAAGAAAGCAGAGCCGTGATGCTTGCGACAACGCGAGACTCGCGTTGGAGCTCGAGAGCTCAGGCGCTTTCCGCTTGATGCAGTTGTAAGCAGTTCGGCCCACGATGGCATGTTGTTAGAGTACTAGTCTAGTAATTCAGAGATCATCTAGTCGCAACAAAAGCGCTGACGGACTCGTACCCGGTGCGAAGCCTGCGAGGAGACCACTTTGAATTCATGGCTAATAAACAATGCTGGGACAACGATGCTGGTACGACGGTGTCACTTTAAAAGCCGTTATGCGTCTCTGTAGGACGGTATGTGAGAAAGTCGAAAGCGGATGTCCCTAACCCTAGATCGAAAGGCCAATCGCTGAAGAAATCGTTACTCAAGTTCGACTCGAGGCTGCTTCCCGTTAACCCTAGTGCTACGCTCTCGACGCCATCAGAAGCTCGGTTGACAAGGCCTGGAGCAACTGTTGCAAAGATATCTTGACTGGCATGGGGTGGTTCGCTGGAAACTTGCGACGGCCCGCCGGTTGGCTTCGGCATGATACTATGAAATATCTGACGCTGTTCTTGCTGTGCTGAGCAAGCGGCTATGCGCTGGTCGATGCGATCAACGTGGACCTGTATTCTAGCGCTTGTACCCGCAGCGAAAGCAAGGGTGCTTTCTAGTCCGGCCAGAAGGTTTGCCAATGCTGACCTACATTACGGTCAGAGAGGCATAGTATACTACGTTGGGAGACTTACAGTACGTTTCGCACTTGCAAATAGGAGTATTGCGATAGCTCGTTCGTCTGTACCATGCTACCAAGTAGATTGCCGATACCAGCAAGATGGTGCAGCTGATATAGAAGTGGTCCATCAGCGCCATTGAATAACGATAGAAAGTCCTTGAGAGCTTACTAGCGGAGCGCTTATAGCCAGAAGGTAAGCGGTCGGGATGCGACAAATACCATCAATAAGTTCTCCTGCTACCTGGCATTTGCGGTCCACACTCGCTTCTTGCTGCAGTAAGGCCATCTTGAGAGTCTGGGCGGCATCTTCTCAGCCGTCACGAACAGTTCGGCTGAGTAGTGGACGTTCAATACCTGCATCGTGACGATAATATTTGCCGTCTGAAAGGTACATCGGTCTTGCTCAAGAGAACCTGTCATAGAGTGTGCCTCCTTGAATTTGGCTGGCAAATTACCATACATCCGCTGCATGTGCAATAAAATAGTGTCTGGAGCGTATGATATTGGAAAGAGGCTTGCGAAGACGGTGGACGCCTGTTGGCTATTCTCTACGACGTGTTCCAATATCCGATACAGATCGGTCGTGAAGTTCCAGCCGCGAATCCAGGATATAGAGCTGCCAAGACTCTGGCCGTCTGTCGCTATTGCTTCAGAAGGATATGATACAGCGCTTAAGGCTTCGCGATGTCGGATGATACCACCAAAGACCACAGATGCGTAAACATCAAGTGTATAGATCGACCAAAACTAGACAGACGGTGTAAGCTTACGATTCTGCTGTATGTACCATAGGAACGTACTAGTATCCTTCGTTCGTCGCGCTCCAGCTCGCTCAGCTGGGGCGGCCACCGAGACTCTTGATGGAAAGAGTGTACAGCGGACAAAGTCAGGTATCGTCCCAGCATCATCTGGAAATTTGACAATTCTGCATCTTGCACAGATAGAATTGCGAGTAGCGCGTACGTTCGCATGTAATTAAAGGCATCTGATGCATCTTGAGAGGCTGCATGCTGACGAGGTAACAGCCTCATGCAGGCTTGCGACCAGGCTTCAGCTGGGACGGATGCTAGATTGCTGTCAAATGGTGACAAGGAAGCCTGGTCACGGATGCGAGCGGATGCCAACGCAGCGACTGCTAAAGTGAGCACACAGGCGCTCCTACTCTGCTTGTGCTTTCCCACGCGGACGAAGTCTTCGTATGTAGGCCAATGGAAGAAGGGGAAGCTGTTTAATAGTCATTAGCATGATTCGCACATCATGGACCCTCTGAAATTTACATCGGATAGATTAGGCGATGGTAGACATCGAGAAGACCGGTCACACTTTGATCGCCTGTAAGATCGGGCCACGCCCAAGGACTCGCTGGATCAGATGCTATTGGTGAGAGGTTGCTGAAGGACTCTTCACGATTACTTCCCGCTTGATGACCGTTCGGGACCGCAAGCTCAAAGGCTGAGGTTGGAGAAGTAGTTTCAAAGGTAGACGGAGCTAGAGTGGATGTAGCGCCTGAGCGAGGCTGTAGAGTATGCAATCAGCTCCCATGCTGTCACCGGTCAACGCCTCTCTTTAGCCGACTCACACCACGCTTCTTCGCAGGACGATCGAAGGTGCAGACCCTTTCTGCGCTAGACTGACATCGTCGACATGAGGTGCTGCCTTCGTCTACCTGGCACTGGGACGATGAAGGAAAGTCTGCACGCTGTCCAAGCAGTCATAAATTCGAAGTCACCTTGGCCGAAACGCGATGGCATTCATCGCAAGCTCGAGAAACACGCTTGCGTTTGATGCTGGTGCTAGCTTGAGTAGTAGCTGTCTGATCTTCGACGTCGACAGACATGTCGGGCAAGTCAAAGTTGACGCATGCGGAGTCTTGGGAGCGAAACCGAGTTCGTTTAATCAACAAGAAGGCTTGAGGGACGCCAGAGTACACGCACACAGTGTGACTGTGTCAGCTGCTCGGGTTCGCGGCAAGCTGCAGCTTGAAACAACTAGCTACCCCTAAAGCGCGAGACATTGATGGTCTCAGGAGTGTGAAAACATTCATTTTACCCTCGTATCCAGCAATAAAGAACTATGCGCATTGGCACCAAGACAACAACTCAACACTCTAGCGAAAAGCGCCTCCTTCGCGCACATTAAGCCATCATCTCCTCCTTCTTCCCGTTCATTCTCTCATCGTTGCTGTGCACATCTTCGCTGCCGGTATGCGCGCTATCGCCAGCCAGAATATCGCCATTGTGTGCCCGCCATGCAGCCTCTGATGCTTTGTAGGTAGGTGAGTCGGGCTTGAACAGGATCATCGAGATTGCCTCAAGCGAGCGATCCTTTGTCTCAGGGTAGATGTAGAAGACAATCAAGATCCAAAGAAGATTGAGCCCTCCAAATAAGAAGTATGTTCGACTACCGATGTTGCCGAACATGATTGGGTTCACTGTTGATGGAGAAGCGTCAGCACAGCAGGCTGCGATACTCTTGCAATCTGGCACCTACCTAGCACTGTCATACCGACACCGAGAGCCCATCCAGTGATCTGTCAATGCCATCAGCCTTTATTCCCAAGTCTCCTAACAGGAGACACCTACTCCGAAACCATTTCCTTGGGCTCGCAGATGAGCAGGGAAGAACTCTGTTGGCAGCAGGAAAGCGATGGTTCCCCAGGTCGAAGCGTAAATCAAGTTGAAGCTGCGTAACCCACGTAGTCAGTCATCCAGCCCGTACAACGGAAGACACATGCGGCTTACAGGAAGAGCATTGTGACAGCGGCAGGAGCGATCGATGCTGCCTTCGATGGATCCGCTCGCGAACCTTCGTAGAGCGAAGCAGCGATGATATTAACGGCAGCGAGACCAGCAGCACCCATCATCAAGCACTTTCTCCGTCCCATTTTGTCAACGATGACAGCGGAAATGATGGTACCGACGATGCCGATAGTGTTCAGGCCTCCAGCAAGACCATTCTGCTTGATCGAGCTGTATCCAGCTTGGCTTAGAAGAACAGGAGAGTATGCAGTAACAGCGGTGATACCGGTCCAAGACGCCATGAGCTGAAGCCAGATGCAGAGCCATGCTCTTCGTCCAATGTGCGGAGCTTCGGGAGTGGAGGTGCGGCCGCATAAGATCCTGACGAACTCGACCGGCGAGCTGGCGTGGGCACTCTTCGCAGCCTCAGCCATCTCTGCATATTCTACCTTGATGTCGTCACTCCCTCGGACACGCTGAAGAACCTCGTAAGCTTCTTCGTTCTTGCCAACGCTGATGAGGTACCGAGGGGAGTCCGGGAGCATCTTGATAAATGCAGCGAGAAGAATGGCTGGCAGGCACTGGAAAGCCAGCAGGAAGCGCCATCGAACAGCTGAATACCCTTCGAGACCATTGTCTCCTTTGACGAACGCGAGACCGAAGGAAAGCCAGTAAGCGACAGAGATACCGAGATAATTGGCCTATGGATGCTTTGTTAGCTCACAGAAACTGACAATGACTCGACAAAACAGCTTACAATGAAGACGAGCCCGAGGAATCGGCCTCGTTCTTGTGCTCCTGATACTTCTGCACAGTAGACGGGCACTATGCCTGTGAGTGCACCTGTGCCAAGACCAGTCACGACTCGAGCTACCAGGATGAAGCTTGACGACTGAGTGGCTGCCTGAAGAGCGCCGCCAACCAGTGCAAACAAGGCTCCAATAAAGATACCGTTAATACGACCACGTCTAAAGGCAGCAAAGAGTGTTAATACGATCCACGACTGATTGACAGGGTCCTTACTTGTCTGCGAGCCAACCTCCAGCAAAGCAACCGACGATCGCACCTGAAAAATACTGCGTCAGGTTGGTGAACCGTCATAGACTAAGATGTTATACTGACCGAGATAGTAGATAGACACGATACCGCCTTGATGCACTGTATCAGTGACGGTGCCATCAGGCAGGCCAATTCCGACGGTTTGAACATAATCGGGCGAGGCCTAGCACCTAAACTCAGCTTCTTGCCAAACCTTACCAGGTAGATTGACTGACATTAACACCTCCCATGACACCTGGAAAGAAGGCCATATAGTCAGCGAGATCTTCTTTGCGACTGAGGGTGCGAAAGCTTGCCCTGATCATAACCTTCGAAGAAGATGGCAATGAGGGAAAAGGCCTGAATTGCGAAATTCAACTGCCCTGTGCTGAGATGTTTCCAGAAGTCGAGGTAGCCCATGATGCCGATCAAGCGGTCTTCCTTATTATATAGGTATCACTCGCAGATGTTCCGTGAGTATGAAATGCAAGGTTGGGAGAGATGAGGAATTCAGAGTAGCGTGGAAAAGAAAGGAAGAAGAGGAGAAGCGGAGTGTCCAGAGTTGTCCTTAAGTAGGTGGCCCAAGGCCTATATCACAGGGAGGAGGGGATCACCACATAATTAACAGATTGGTTTAGCAGCGACCAAGAACCCTCTCTTTCTCTGAGAGAAAAAGCGGCCCCGCGGGTGACAGACATCATTTTATGTCAGGCCGAGCCGGAGATTGCCACCGCAACGGATTCTCATTCCCTTTCATAGCGCTTAAATTACGGCTAAACGAGGTGTCATCGCCGAGACAAGTCCCGCACCACGATGGGAAGATCCTATTGCTTCTCTTCTTCGACAGCACGCATATTCCACAGCTGAAAAGACATCATGGCTATCGAGAACGGAAGCGGTCCCAAGGTGCTGGACTTTACTGTCTTAGGCATGAACAGCGGTACGAGCATGGTGAGTTCAGTCTACTTCGGAGATGCTCTATGGTCTGAAACAGCGCTTTACTTCTCAGGACGGGATTGATTGCACTCTTTGTCACTTCTGGCAAGAATCGCCTGACGCTGCGATGAACATGGAACTTATGGCTGTATGTCCGAAGACCTCGCAGCTATGCCTGTTCTTAGCCAATCGCTGATTCAATGCTATCTGTCGAAAATAGTATGGCGAAATTCCACTAGAGCAAACCATTAAGAAGCGCGTCTTGAAGATGATTTTGGAAAATAAGACAACCCCAGAAGAGCTGTCAGAAGTCAATGTCATCCTTGGCGAAGCGTTTGCAGCAGCTGCCATCGAGTTTTGCCAAGAGCACTCGGTGCCCACGTCCTCGGTCGATGCCATCGCGTCCCATGGACAGACCATCTGGCTTCTCTCCATGCCGGAGGAAGGCCAAGTCAAGTCCGCCCTCACCTTTGCCGAAGGCTGCTTCATTGCTGCTCGGACGGGAGTGACGACTATCACCGACTTCCGAATCAGCGACCAGGCTGCAGGACGCCAAGGTGCTCCTCTGATCGGCTTCTTCGATGCACTTCTCCTTCATCACCCGACCAAGCTCCGTGGCTGCCAGAACATAGGTGGAATCGCCAATATCTGCTTCATCGGGCCGGATAAGAATGGCGAACTTGATCAGGAGTCGTACTACGATTTCGATACTGGCCCGGGAAACGTCTTCATCGATGCAGTTGTCCGCCATTACACCGATGGAAAGCAGGAATACGACAAGGACGGTGCTATGGGGAAGCGAGGAAAGGTGGACCAAGAGCTGGTCGATGAGTTCTTAACTTTCTCATACTTCGGTCTTGATCCGCCGAAAACGTAAGCGAGCCTGCTTTAATGCTTTAAGGTTATTTGCTGACAGATTCCATCCGTGTCGTTAGAACTGGTCGAGAAGTTTTCCGAGACACCCTGGCGTTCGATTTGATCCGGAAAGCCGAGGCCAAAGGGCACAGCCAGGACGATGTCGTCGCGACAGTTACGCGCATCACCGCGCAGGCTATCGTGGACCACTATAGACGCTATGCTCCAGCTGGGCGGACCATGGACGAGCTGTTCATGTGCGGCGGTGGAGCATACAACCCGAATATAACCGAATACATCCAAGCCAACTTCCCCGATAGTGAGTACAGAACCTCCATACTTGTGCTTGATGGAAGTGAACTGACAGCATGGTCCGATTCAGCTAAGATCATGATGCTGGATGAAGCTGGTGTGCCGGCAGGAGCGAAGGAAGCTATCACCTTCGCCTGGCAAGGCATGGAAGCTCTTGTCGGGCGCTCGATACCCGTGCCGAACCGTATTGAGACTAGAGCGCCGTATGTCTTGGGTAAGATTTCGCCTGGTAAGAACTATCGCTCGGTCATGTCGCGTGGAATGGCTTTTGCGGCAGGAGAAAACGAACTGCCTTGGGTTACGGAGCTAAAGCTATGGAAGAAGGGCAAGCTGGTCAACAATAAGTGGTGATGTTGTTTAGGTCTGCTTTCGGTAATCTCTGTGGGATTGTCGGTTGTCTGATTTTGTCGGCCCGTGGTTGCCACAATCTGGCTGCTTGCGTTCACTACATCGCAAGCGGTTGACACTTGCAAAAAAGGCTTGTGTGCACGATACCTGATGCGCTTGCGGGCCAAGCGCGAGGCTTCCGGATGTCAGCGGCAAGCGAGCGGCAGGGCTGAAGGGGCGACGGCGACCCTCATACCAGCCGACACTGAGATCGAAGGGAAGCGTACTTGAGCCTGCTGCTCATAGGGCTCCGTTTCCTTGCCATTGGGGCAGCTTCCGCCTGAAGCTGAAGGCAAGGGTCAGCCAATTCTTGTTGGAATGTCTTCATACTACCCACCGCAAGCGAAGCACTCCGCTCTTTCCCATTTCTACACCATCTACACTACCAGTCAATATGAAAGCCGGTCTTTTCATCGTCGCTGCAGCCACCCTGCTCACCACCACGAACGTCGGAGCTGTCAACCTTGCTCGAGATGCCGACATGATCCATCCAGTTCCTGAGCACGGCAAGAGAGGAGCCGATCATGGAGTTGAAGTACCAAGCATGGTGGGCCCTAGCAGAAGCGTCACTCGAAGTACGCCGTGACTGATGCCGCCTTGCTTGATGCAGGATCCGCCATACCAGATGAGGCAGAAGCGAGACGATGACAATGGTAACGCAGGTAATGGAGGAACTGCTAGATTCAACTTTGGCAGGTGCACTGTTTCTTAGGTGATTCTTTTATGTTCGGGCCCGCTGCCAGCTAGTCCTTGCAGCCAGTTGTCTCGAGTAGGCCTGGCTCGTATAGTGTAATCAACTCTCGCCGCAATCGTCTTGACGTCACAATCACTGTAGGAGTCTCCTTGACGAGCGTTTGCATGTCTATATCATGATATCTTGCAGTCGACGCGGCCCAAGCTTCCTACGTAAAGACATGGGAGAATGTCGGCAGACAGTACTCGAGTAGCCTTCAGCTCATAGTACTGTTTCGTGGCAGGAGTCCTGTCGGAACTCGCGCGTTTCCATAGGCGGATATTGAGTTAGGTCTATTCGAACCGGTCGACATCGAGGAAGCTGACTTATTGCTTGACTTCAGTTTGACAGTGGTCCTCTTGAATGATTATCAAAGCAACATCGTTAGCTTAAGGGAGGAATCAGTATTGTATCGCCATGTCGGAAGAGGGAGAACCAGCAGCAGCGACGCTCGCAAAAGACGCGAAATCCAGCGATCAGGATGGCCCATCAAGCGAGGATCACCTAGCGAAACAAGACAGTACAGATGCAGAAACGTTTGAAGACGCTATCGATGGCCAGAGCTCGCAAGCGGAAGCGGACCTGGAAGTTGCCAGCCAACGCGATGAAGCCCAAAGCAGCACACTTTCTGATCCAAGCGGGCTTGAGAAGCAGCAAGAGACATCGCAGAACATGCTGCTGACACCTCTCGACAAGGATGGAGCTGCTGAAGGAGACGAAACAACGCGCTCGAGCTATGCCTCGACTACGACAACCGCGATCGATGGTGCTTCGCTGCTAGCATCAGCTACGGATGGCAGCAGCAGCAGGAACACAAGTGTCGCAAGCTCTGACTCGTTCAAGGAGATACCAACCGAGGAGAACGATTCTCAGAATAGCAGCAAGACATCTGCTGGGCCAGCGACTATAGACAACGACAGCAAGCGCTTCTCACTACCGTCACCGGAGACTCCTACACTTGCACAGCATTCGCGCTCCCAGATCTCCGCCTCTCCCGAACCTTACCAGAATGGTCAAGACGCGCGCTGGCGAGATTCTGTAGCGGACGGCACGTCTGTATCACGGCTTGATAGCGTGGTACTTACGGAGTCAAGCATACCACCTTCACCCGCTTCATCTGGGAGCTATCGCGACAGTATCCCGAAGATCAACAGCCTGACGGTCAACGATAGGGACGATGATGAGGCTCCCGAAGCGGGTCCATCTACTCCACGACTTTCTACACATACGCATAGACGAGAAAGCGATGAAGCCTTACGACCCTTATCCAGCTTATCTACGTCCTCCGTGACATGCCAAAGCAGTACATACGGTCTCTTCCGCCAACGTGTACAGTCGCAAATGTCAGAACTAGATGATGACCCCACTGCGAAGCGGAAGAGTGTGATAGGGAAACAAGATCTGCAAGCTAGCTTTGAGCGGATGAAAGAAGAGGCGGATCAGGAAGGCAATGGCGAAGAAGGGTTGCAGGATGGAGATGTGGCGGAAGATGCGGGTAGTAGTCGGCAGCCTGTAATCGATTGGGATTTCTGGGGAGACGTGATGGCAGATTACGAGTTGATGGCTAAGACAAGGCGTGCGTGATATTCCCTTCAATCTGAAATTATAGGATAGCATCGGCTAGCACTAACGCGTATTTGCCTTCTATGCAGCGAAAGAGCTATCAAGAGCGATACAAAATGGAATACCGCCAGCACTTCGCGGAATGATGTGGCAGTTAATGTCAGCTTCTAAAGACGTCGAACTGGAAGCTATCTATTCAGCACTGATGAAGAAGCCTTCACCGCATGAGAAGGCTATAATAAGAGACCTCAATCGGACGTTCCCTTCGCATCAATATTTTCACGATGGAGCTGGAGTCGGACAAGGGAATCTACTAAATGTCATGAAGGCATATAGTCTGTACGACCCTGAAGTGGGCTATTGCCAAGGCATGGCGTTTGTCGTTGGGCCACTTTTGCTCAACGTGAGTACCTCCATACAGGTTGCCCAAGCGATCATAGCTTACTTGTGCCCACGAAGATGCCCGATGAAGAAGCCTTTTGTGTTCTTGTGCGGCTCATGAAGTCGTACGATCTACGAGCACAATATATACCAGACATGCCAGGTCTTCAACTCCGTCTGTTCCAGCTAGATCGGCTTCTCGAAGAATTACTTCCAGCAGTATTCATGCATCTCTTACGGCAAGGCATCAAATCGTCCATGTACGCCTCGCAATGGTTCATGACGCTCTTGGCATATCGGTTTCCACTGGAACTCGTCTGCTCAGTCTTCGATCTCATCTTTGCGGAAGGAGTGGAGGCTATCTTCAGATTTGTACTGGCATTGATGAAGAAGAACGAGCAGAGGATGCTGGAACTAGATTTCGAGCAATTACTGGAATTCTTGAAGACGGGCCTTTTCGAGCATTACAAGGTAAGTCTGATGTTGCCCCTCTTTGGTGCTGAGAAAAGCTGAACAGTATTGGCAAAACAGCTCGATCTGCAATCAGAAGCATCCGAGCAGGCTGAAGAAGGGTATTCATCGCATGCTTTCGTGCGCGAAGCTTTACAAGTCAAGATTACTCCGATGATGTGAGTCATTCCTTACTGCGTTACCATTGTCTGAAGGATACTAATATGTCTTACGAAGGCTCGATCAATTCGCTGCTGAATGGACAGAGATGTGTAGGCAGCAGAACGCATCCTCCGAAGAAGTCGAGCAACTACGGCGGATAAACAAGACGCTCTCGAATCAAGTCCGGCAGCTAGAAGCGTCTCTTTCGCAGATCAATCAGGAGCATTGCGAGTTGGTTAAACAGGTCGTTGCTACGAGGTTGGAAAAGGAAGAGCTGGAGGACGAACTTGTGCGGACGAAGATGCTCTTGGCGCAGGAGTCGCTGGTGAGTTCTGTTCTTTCATATTGCGCATAGCGCGATACTGACATATCTCATGGTAGCTGCGGGAAGAAGGCAGAGGCTCGCGAGGATCTTTGGCATCGTTCAGCAGCTATGCCGGCCCATTCACGCCCGAAATTGCTACGCCTGATCGACGTACATCCCGAGGTAGCAAATGAAACCAAATCTCAAGTCACAGCTTGGGCAGTCATGCAATTTGCTTGTATTTCATGGAATGCTAGCATCGAAGTGCACCGATTTTATTACAGGCGATGCGTATAATGCAATTATCGTACCCTGACGAGTCTATATGAGGAGATAAAGCTGAAGAGCCACCCGAACTGCCTCACAGCCACAGCCAAAGCGATTGCAAGCATCGAATATTTGGCAAGCGTCTGTCCGATCCCGCCTGTCCCAAAAAAAGAAGCTGGCTTCCCAGGGCGTGCAAAGTCGATGCTTCTGCCCATCCTGCGGAACATGGCGACTTTCTGATCTGTATGTGGGAAATACCGGACCGCTAGAACGAGCTCGGTCCTGTCAGACGATACAAACAGTATTAGGAAGGCTCCCTGAGTCGAAAATAGTGGTCTGACGCACCAGAAGGGGTTCTTGAGGAACGATCGCTCGTGGGTAAAAGCATCGAAAGACTTCTTACCGTGATAGCTCCCTTGGCCTGCGGACAGTCGAGATTCAGCCGGGATCGTATCCGTATCCATTCAATCAGTGTCGTCACATACCTGATTCTCCTACACCTCCGAAAGGAAGCACGCTGACATTATGATGCAGCATCAAGTCATTCTGCAACAAAGCACCCGATCTCGTCTTTTCGCGGACCAGATCTACGAAAGCTTTATTCTGGCTGAAGACGATAATGGACAGCGGAGTCTTATCTTGTAGTTGCTTGAGCCCGTCCGAGATAGAATTGACAGCTACGACCGGTAGGATTGGACCGAAGATCTCACTTAAACGAGAGAAGTAGGAGAGAAGTCAGTCTATACAGTGTAGATTTAATCAATCCGAGCCGAGGATCTGACGTACTCTTGCATAAGCTCGTCATCCCAGCTCACATCCTTCACGACCGTAACATCGAGCAACTCATCCCCTTCCGCTTTATTACCTCCCACTTCTACTTTACCCTGACTCTTCAACAAGGCACCGTTCAAGCGCTTGTAGTGGTTGCCATTCACGATTTTGGCAATATCGCCTTTTTTGATGCCATTTGAGGAGAACGAGCTGTGGTGTTCCTTCTTGATGGCTTGTAAGAGGTCGGCTTCTCGCGATTTGGTCACCATCACGAAATCAGGTGCGATGCATGCTGTTTATCCGACATGTGCGTCAGCATGTACTGTCGTTCTTTGTTATCGCATAAGCAGACTCACTTTGTCCCGCATTAGCACGCTAGACGAGAATGATCAGCTTATGCTATCTTCGAAATAGAAATGAGCACCTGGCTTACTTTTGCCCACAGGAGCCGCTTAGCAACGACACTGAAGTCCTTGAGATCTGGATCGATGATGACGGGAGACTTGCCGCCAAGCTGTTTATTCGGAGGCACAGATCGCAAAGATGGATTCGAATTGGTTACGCATAACCGGACAATCTCAGTGAGAAACGACTAACCTCGAGAGTTGTCGTTGTCAGCGTCTTTGCAGCTGCTGCAGCTACTATCCGTGCGATCTTTGAGCTGACCATGCCGATTGTGGATAAGTCGTTCCATCTGGGTCATATTCGAAGAAGAGGGTAAACTCACTTTCCAGTATAGAAGATGCTGCAGGAACATATGTCAGTTCCTGCTGAAGTATCCGCAGGAAGCTCGATCGGGCTTACTGTCCCCATGATTCTTTTAGTAGTCTAGTAGTTACATTCGCTTCGCCTAGAGCTACTGCATAAGCTGACGTATCTAGATATCGAGGAATGAGTTTCGCCAGGAGCGAAGAGACGTTGGGCGTGACTTCCGACAGCTTCAGCACGGCTGGGCAGCTGTCCATAGGATGCATCAACCATCCAGTTCTAACGAGTGTCCAAGTATTAAGAACACACCCTGCACTTATTGCTCCCACTAGCGGGCTCAATGACAAGACGACCGGATAATTCCACGTCCCAATAATGAGTGCAGGTCCTTTCGGTTCTTTATAAATGATAGTCGTCAAGAATCGCAGTGCAAGTTCTGGTTTGACATGCTCTGGTCGTGCCCAGCTTTCGATGCTTTCTACAGCTTCGAGGATCTCGTTCATCAGGCCTGTGAGCTCCATCTGTCATTGTCATAGACTACGTTAGGAAGGTGTGGAAGAAGGAGGAAGGAGCTGGCGTACAATGCATGTCTCGTTATGCGTCCGGCCCAGATCGAGCCGGATGGCCTCTGTCGGTGTTCACTTCAGCACGTCTTTGTGTTTCCCTAGAGGAGGAGAGCTCTGTCTATTCACCGCTGAGATCGTATTCATTGTCCTTGACGAGGTACGCGAGATGCTTCAACTGATCTTTCCGCCATTTTACAGATTGTGTCTTTCCAGAGTAGAAAGTCTTGAGTAGTCTATCGTGCAAAGAAGGTAGTTGGTCCAGAGACGTGTAGAGGTTGGCCATCGCTTTTGCGCCTCGTTTCTTGTTGGATGCAAGCTCGTGAAGTATGTACGCAGTGACTTCTGCTTTTCTCAGAAGAGCAGAGAGAAAGGTGCGCTGGCCTGTGCAAAACCAGCAGCAGTAATTCGGTAGGAAGAGAAACAAGCCAAGGGAAAACGCGGATTCGCCGACAATATTGTGACCGAAAGTCGGAAGTATCCAAAGACGCCTCGTTTCTAACGCTCGCCAAGCTACTCATACAAGCATTTTCATATGACCGCACGCGTCTGCTTGTTAGCGCAGCAAGAAGACTCGGTGTATACCGTCAAGTCCCTACGATGCCGGACTGGTTCCGGCTATGCGACTGGCTCTGGCAGCTGCATTTTTGCAGAGACAGCCTTCATTGTGCTGTGCGCTATCATCACTTTCAGATATACTGACAGAACAGCGAGCATGAGGCGTCTTGCGGTGGTCGGATCGCTTCATTTGCATCCAGCAGCTTGCTGCTTGTGTCACGAAGGTAGCTCGCGCTCCGCAATCCTTTCACATTGACTCGTCCATGCTATTGCAGCAGTTCCACCAGCAGCTCTGTCGTTGTGAGACTCAGCGTTGATGTGTGCTCTGTCTGGCATCGCAAAGCACCTTTGACCGGGCTTTCGGCCCCGTCTCGCGTCTCAAGTCTTTCATGACTTGCTGCTGTAGCTTGTACTGCTTGCGAGAAGAAGTTGTGCGGAAGGCAGACGGAGCTGTGTTGATGTTTCCAGTTGCTGAGCCTAGGACCCAGCATCAGATACGGTCCGTAAGAGCAGGGAAAGAGGATTGTCTTGCTAACCGTCATTTGCATCTTGCTTCACATATAAGTCGAGCTTGCTTCTATCGTCAAGGTCTTGGGCGGCAGTGGTCATGTCAAGAAGCCATCATAATGAGCTCGTTCGAAAACGCCTGTATCGCCGCGGTTGAGGAGGATACGAGCTGGCCATTTGGATCAGAATGTTGTATGTATCTATATATCGATAGCAGCTGTATCCTTCTTGAGCTACAATATTCGTTGCTGTTTGAGCCGAAAGAACTCTGTAGAATCATCGAGATTCACAGAGTGGCCAGCCAGGACAAGGCATCATCAAAGATTTTAGACCTTTCCTCTACACAAACCATCCCATATCTTTACCATGCTTTCCGCTGCTGCACGATCTGTCAGAGCATCAAGGCTGCACGCCGTAAAGCCAGTACGACAGGTAAGCCCACCCTTGCAAAAAATGTCGAAAAAGCAGCCATCCAGGACAGTCGCAAGAAAGCAGTCCCACCGCTTCCATACGACGCTTCTGAGACGCTGGATGTGCTCTGCGACGGAGGAAAGAGCCCTTGACTGACTGGCTTCTTTCTCTGTGCATAAAAGCTACGATGGGCGTCGACTGAGGGCAAGATCACTGGCCCAGTATGCGGTATCGATCTCGGTACTACCAACTCCTGTGTCTCCGTGATGGTGAGGAAGCTTCTGCTCTTTGGGTTTGCGATGTTACCGTATGCATGGCTGACCTGCCGAAAATCTTTGATTCTCTCGACATACAGGAAGGCAAGAACCCTCGTGTACTCGAGAACGCTGAAGGTGCACGAACAACACCTTCTGTAGTTGCATTCACCAAAGACGGCGACCGCGTATGTCTTTACCTCTTCTTTCCCTAAGATCTAATCTGACTGTCTCAAATCCGCCACCTTTACCCTCTCCCTGTACTAACCTTCTATCTACCTTCTCTCATTTTCATGTTTACAGCTCATCGGACAGCCAGCAAAGCGTCAAGCAGTCGTCAACCCGGAAAACACCTTCTTTGCAACAAAGCGTCTTATCGGACGAAAGTTCTCAGACGCAGAGGTGCAGAAGGACATCAACCAGGTGCCATACAAGATCATCAAGCACACCAACGGTGATGCGTGGTTGGAGGCTCGTGGAAAGACATACTCTGCTCAGCAGATCGGTGCCGTGGGTCTTATCTTGCTTGACTATGTTCATATGGGAGCATGAGCTGACAAGTAAGGTTGTATTCTCGCAGTTCGTCGTTCAGAAGATGAAGGAGACTGCTGAAGCCTACCTCGGCCGACCCGTCAAGCACGCCGTCATCACTGTCCCAGCCTACTTCAACGATTCTCAGCGTCAAGCTACTCGAGACGCCGGTGTGATTGCGGGACTTGATGTCCGTCGTGTCATCAACGAGCCCACCGCCGCTGCTCTCGCCTACGGTCTCGACCGCTCCGACTCTCGTGTCATCGCCGTCTACGATCTCGGTGGTGGTACCTTTGATGTGTCCATCCTCGAAATGAGCAAGGGCGTCTTTGAAGTCAAGTCTACGAATGGTGATACTCATCTCGGAGGAGAAGATTTCGATATCGTACTTGTCAACCACATCGTTGACGAGTTCAAGAAAGAGTCCGGCATGGATGTGTCGAAGGACAGAATGGCTATTCAGCGTATCCGAGAAGCAGCAGAGAAGGCAAAGATCGAATTGTCCTCCACCGCTCAGACTGAGATCTCTCTGCCGTTCATCACTGCCGATGCATCTGGACCAAAGCATATCAACATGAAGCTTGGCCGCGCAAAATTCGAGCAGCTCGTAGGACCCCTTATTACACGCACAGTTGACCCATGCAAGAAGGCCATCTCCGATGCTGGCGTCAAGGTTTCCGAGATTCAGGACATCATCCTCGTAGGAGGTATGACACGCATGCCCCGAGTCACCGAGACTGTAAAGTCCATCTTTGGCAAAGACCCTTCGAAGGGAGTCAACCCCGATGAGGCTGTCGCTGTTGGTGCTTCTATCCAAGGTGGTGTCCTCGCTGGATCAGTCACCGACGTCCTCCTCCTCGACGTCACTCCCCTCTCCCTCGGTATCGAGACCCTCGGAGGTGTCTTCACCCGCCTCATCAACCGAAACACCACTATTCCCACCAAGAAATCCCAGACATTCTCGACAGCCGCAGATGGACAGACAGCCGTAGAGATCAAGGTATACCAAGGCGAGCGCGAGCTTGTACGGGATAACAAGATGCTCGGAAACTTCCAGCTTGTAGGAATCCCTCCTGCGCCTAAGGGTATTCCCCAGATCGAAGTCACATTCGATATCGACGCAGATGGTATCGTCAACGTATCCGCCAAGGACAGAGCGACCAACAAGGATCAGTCCATCACCATCGCTGCTTCTTCAGGATTGAGCGATAAGGAGATTGAGAACATGATCTCAGAAGCGGAGAAGAATGCAGATGCAGACAAGGAGCGCAGGAACGTCATCGAGGCTTCCAACCAGGCAGACTCGGTGTGCGCAGAGACGGAGAAGGCCATGTCTGAGTTCAAGGAACAGATAGAGCCAGCGGAGAAGGAGAAGGTCGATACACTCATCAAGGAGCTCAGGGAGATCGCAATGAAGGGACAGGCGGGAGACGAGTCGGTCAACTCGGAACAGATCAGAACAAAGATCAACGAGACGCAGACGGCTTCCCTCGGATTCTTCCAGAAGGTATACGAGGCGAGAGCAAAGGCGAACTCGGGAGGTGCAGCACCCGCCGGTGATGGCCAGCCTGAACAGCCTGCTGCAGATGCAAATGCAGAGGGCGAGAAGAAGAAGGAGTAAATGCTCCAGTCCACCTTCTTCCCTTGCATATCTATCCGCTCATCCAATCTAATCTACCCTTCCGATATACCTTCTTCATTCATCTTCTGCACTCGCAACACGGTATATACCACGCAAGCAGTTTCCAGCCTGACAAATGCACAAGAGCAAGCACTCCGACGCGATGCCCACCTGCAGCAAGGCAACTCGCAGCCTTGCCTTGCGTTCCGCGAGCTGAGCCGGGCTTCCTTCTCACACTGCATGCATGTGTGCGGTTATATCACTCCTATCGTTTCTTCAGTATAGTCTGCGTAGCAGGGCATATCTCCCCCTTTCTATTCTATTCTCTCAACCCCACTCAATCATGTAATAACAGACTATGTAATGTATTAGAACCTAGAGCACCCCTCCCAAAAGCTGTCTTGATGATGAAGGCAATGGAAAGATGAAAGCGAAATCTACTTGGTATTGCTTGCTTGCTCTTGCTTATCACCTTACTTGATATCAGCTACTAAAGAACGATCATGGTCGAGCATAACAAATACATTGTCGTCTTCAAGGATGAAGCTTCAGAGGTGCCGTTATCCCGCTTCACAATTGCTTGCTGCCAGCTGACGTTTCGTTGCAGGCTGATTACAAGGCGCGCCTGCCTTCTCAAGTGACTAATACGCTTGCTAACCTTCAACGCATACGTACAGGAGCACGCTGAGTAGGTTACAAGCTTCATCTGTTTCCAAGGTCGCGGTCGGGCTGACGTACTTGGCGCCTGCAGTACTATCGAGAAGAAAGGCGGCAAGGTCCACAACCACTTTGGAGATGTTTTGAAGGTACACTACTATCTCCAAGATGCTGCAACACAGCTGATATGCTTCGTAGGGCTTCGGCGCTTCCATTCCCGAGGATCACGTCAAGACGCTGCAGGAATCCGACAAGATCCAATATGTAGAGCCTGACCAACAAGTCAATACGCAATGAGGCTTCACACTGCTAGTACAGCCATTGTAGCATTTTCGCCTTCAGGTAGCCCGCATGCGCAGATGGGAAGACTTAGACACTCAAGCTACCGGTTTGCGAGAAGGCGCGAGATACGAATGCATTGCCTGACAACGAAGAACTGCTCCTACCCAGAGCGATTACGGTTACTCAGGTTTTCGAGGATGAATCCAGCACTGATCATGTTATCGGTGATATGACTGTATTAGGGTAACTAAAAGATGAGAATAGTAATTACTGAAATCGATAGCGGGACCAATATGAGATAACCATCGTACTAAAGTGTGCCCTGAAGCTATCACCCCAAAAGACGGTCGTTGACGTGCATTGCTTGGACTAGGGTGTTAGCCAGCAAGGAATTGAGCCAGCCGAGCCACATCACAGCCCCAGCTTTGAAAGCGCTGCTCCCACGCTCTCTGCATCTGCCGAGGGCGAGCCTCGTCCAAAGGTCTTCGTCTGCTGGCTGATGTCCAGCGACTGAGCGCGTGCATTCAGATGATGACCGACTACGCCTCTCCTGACCAATTCTTTGACCTTGTCGTCCATGGCCGGGTCACTGTCCCGCTTCGAAGATGGCATCGTCATCTCCTCTGACAATCTCGCTGCATGAGATGGCACGAATGCAGGAGGGAACTGGCTTGCAGGCTGATGCGGAGCATAGTACCGAGGAGTGCTCAGTGGCTGAAACTCCGTAGCTGCTGGAGACACCGCACTGGAAGGCCCTAGTTGAGGCTGGAAGAAGGGACTCGCACTGGCCGAGGAGGCCGATGGTTCCGGAGGCATGTAGTTGTAGGCTGAAGGAGCGGGAGGACCATCGAAGATCGCTTTGATATCGGGCGTGGAGGCAGTCGGCCGGAGAGGCGGCTTTTGCGCTCTGGTGTCAGCAGAAGCTGGAGGTGTGGTTGCTTCGTTTTCGAGAGTCGAAAGAAGCTTGCTGTTGAAGAATGGGAAAGAAGTTGCGAAACTATCTGACCGAGGTCGCAGACTGCCAGGGTATAGCCGGATCTACGCAATGATGGGCTTCAGCTCTTGTACGGATATGAGCTACACATTGATTCTGACTCACGTTCTTCGATAGTAGGAACTCCTCGACCGTATCCCTCGAAGTCGTCAAGAAGTGCTGGTTCGACCGGTTGAGGAGGAAACGAATGATCGTCTCTTCTCCTGCTCCGCTCCGGTCGACCCAAGGTAATATGGTGATATTGAGGTCCCGCTTGATGCGCTCTTGCAGCTCCAAGAAATCTTGCGTAAGGGCGAGCTGGGCCATCTGCTCGCTGTGCGGCAGTCTATATTCCGCCTCGAATGGAACATGGTCGAGCAGCATCTGCGCTGCAATATGTACTTGCGACTCCGGTCCGAATATATTGACGATATCCGAAGCGGTCTCCTTGTTCGGGAAACGCACCATCGAGTTCGTCTTTGTTTCAATATCGTGGATGAAGATGCTCTTTTCGCCGAGCAGGGTTCGATGGTACCGACGAGGTATTGAGACTGTCTCGATGACAAAGTCTTTGTCTTTCGGTATCACCATCTCCATCACTGCCTGTTTCAAGTGATCCAAGGCTGCAGAGTTCTTCGCGGGAGTGCGCGCGACGACGTTATCTTCGTTATCGAGATACCCGCCAAGCGATGCAAACTCTTCGGCGTTGGAGAACTTGACGTATACGCCGTATTTCTTCATGATTCGCTGTATGTTCTTGCCGCCTACACCGATGATCCGCTTGTGATAGATCTCGGGTACATGGAAGGACATCTCTGCTGGCAGCTCTTCTTGGAGCATAGATAAGCCCTGCAGCGCGCCTGTATCGCTGCCTGCTAGATCGATCAGAAAATTGTAGTCGTTGAAGGTCTCGAACTTGATCCTAGTGCATCACCGATAAGTCAGCAACGCAAGTGATGATGTCAACCCTACCGGAACCCACTTGACGCCTGCGGTCTTCATAACCTTATTGAGCTTTCCATTCTTCTTTCCAGCAATGAAGTCACGATGCTCATTCGCAAGCTCAATCTGGAAACGCATCTCATGATGGAAAGCTTTGACAATCTCCAACTCCAGTACAAGCTGTATCGCAGTTCTGACTTCCGTCTCCAGCCCGTGGAACTCGAAGCAGTTGCTCTTGAAGACTGCTTCTGTACCAGTTGCTGAGGAGATGAGCTTGAGTATCGCAGGAACTTGAGATGGGTTGATTGTCGGAGGAGGCATGAAGACATCGAAAGTCATGGGCAGCAACCAGAATTGCGAGACGTAGAATTGGCATATCTGGTACACGCACACGGATGATCTTTGTCAGAAGGCATGAAGCTTATTTCCTTAACTGATTCCGACTCACCAAGAGCATGATGGTCCGTATTGTCCGCTCAATGTTGACACGATGGTCGCCATAGACGGACAGCAAGCTAGCTTGCGAGCCGATAATGGGAAAGTTAATGAATGTCCCGTTGTCGTACATTATCTGTTTGACATCTTCTCGTCTATCTGACAAGAGCCAGTCAATCTTCCGGGGCAGCATTGCTGTATCCCGGGATATAATGCCCTTAGACTGTTCGCACAGGTTCGCATCGTTTAGTCGCTGCTTAGCAATTGTATATAATGTAGCATACCTTATGCAAAGACACCTGGAACAGCATATCCCTTGCCCTTTGTACACCGAAAAATTCTCCGGTGATAAAGATGAGATTCTGCTTAGACAGCAGAGCTGGATCTCGCGTTCCTATCACGCCTGTCAAAGGTGTCGGGAAATAGACATTTGTAGCTGTCTCTTCTTGAATAGTCTGTATGACGCAGCGACGCCGCCCAGATATTATGTTGTGCAGCTTATAGTCTATTTCGCATACGTCCGAATGCAGACCGCTCTGCAAGCACATTGTTGCATCAGTATCGTTACTAATGAAAGGAACAGTGCAGACAGAAGGGCGACATACCAGCTCGTCCAGCAAGACGAGCAGCCTGACTCTGGCTTGCTCAACATTTTCGTACATTCCCGTAATAACAATTTCCACGTTTCTCTCTGTCTCCAATCCAAATCCAATAGTACCGCTGACCTGTCCTACTATCGCCAAATGCGCCTTCGTAAGCGCGGCGATCTCGTCCAATTTCTTTCTCATCTCCGTCTTTACATTCTCTTTCGCATCAAGCACTTCTGATCGTGGTACTTTGACTACAGACTTGTTCTTGAACGGTGACGCTCTGTAGATGTAGCCCCTCGCGCCCATGACTTGCTGGTACCCGCCAGACAAGTGGAAATTGAAGCCTTTGTTACTGTCCAGCGGGCTGCATGTCACCATACATTGGTAGTTGGACATCGCCTCCATGCATATCTTCTGCATTTGCTCCGTCTGCTCAGCCGTCGCGGCTTGCAGCGTTGCTGCTGCATCGGCATTTTCTGGGTCTTTTTCGCTCTTGAACTTCGACGAGGAGGATAAGCCATGCTGTGCGCCCCTTATACTAGCAGCAGCTGAGCTTGGAGCAGTAGAATGGACATCCCCTACGACAGATGATGCCGAAGTGGCGGTCTGACCAAGACTCGCGATAGATGAGGTTGATCTTCTTGCTGGCAGACCACTGTAGCTTGCACCTACAGCAGTGTTCGCCGAGTCTCTGGATGATGATGCGACTGAAACTCCGCTACTTTCTTCAGGCCGTTCAGCGACATTGTCCAAGCCTGACGACGGCACGCGATGAAGCTGGGACAAAGACGAGGACGATGAGTGTCTGCCATGGTGGTGAGCATACGATGATGACGAAGATCCAGGATGGTTCTGCGCAGCTGCAGCGGCCGCGACATCTCTGGGAAGTTCAAACGACGGCGCAGGATCTTCGAGGTCTGGCGTCGCCGCTTTGTGCGGTAGGCAGAACGAGGTGGTATAGACGTCCATCGCGTTTCCGAGGACGTTCTTGGTATCGAAATACTCAGTCAGTGCTCAAAAGCATCAAAGCTAAGTTGTCTTATCCAAGATGAATCAAATGACGGCGCGATGCTTTTCAGACGGAGATCGATAGGCAGACTTGGTTAAATTCCGCGGCCATCACGACTGATGCATTCGCAGAACCTCTATATCACTGAACCTGCAAGCCATCGCGCGGTACCGTCTCTGCCATGATCCTGTATGATGCCTGGACAGGCACATTTCCATGCCGAAAAATCCTGAAGTCTTCGTGGTCTGTGTCGCTCCTTCGGTATCCAAGTCTACTGCTATTCTTCTCACTCCTCATCGTGCATTTCCAGCTATGCCGAAGATATGGCGCTATCTAGATCTGACTGACTGAGTTCACCAATCAACATAGCTCGCAAGCAAGGCAGAACCAGCAAGTTTAGACTCCAACTCTCTCCATTCCCTAAGCAAATGTGTGATGCACAATCCAGAGCACTGGTCCGTGCAACGCGTAGCGCCGCTGAGGCTCGAACAGCATCCTCAAGACAGTTCAACGACGGGTCGCCGTTTGTGCAATTTAGTAGAGATGAACATTTTCATCTGTACACAAAGGTCGGATCTCCGCTTGGCCTGCTTCTATTTCGCGAAGGTTGCTAGAAGCTGCACAGGTACCGGGCCCTTCTGTACAGCTTCGGTCTTGGCATAGAGGGTCTCCATTCGACATGTGTGATCGATTGTAACAGTATCTGACGCTCCCGGGTCCCGCAGTATACGAGATGTCCCTTCTCCGATGCTCTAGGATGCTATGCTGTGCACGGTCGAGCGACTATCCGCTTTCGCTTCCCTCGCGAAGAATCACTATTACAAGTCTGAAGTGCAAGGCTTACAGTGGACAACGAACGTTTCACCGGCCGAGCACCGCTTCCCTGCAGTGGCGATCGTGACGGCAATTTCTTTGAGGCAATTTGTCATTTGTGCCCTGTACGCAGTATTGACCGATGCTGCGGTCAGGCTGTCATGTCACTACCAAGAGAAAGATACACACGTCAAGATTCGTCAACTGACGCAGACACACATGTTACAAATGCGGATGTGTGATAACACGCCCCGATACGATATACCTCAGCTCTACGCGCATAAAACTTCGCGTAAAGAGCTTTTGCCTTTCTCTTCCTTATCAATCCCTCAATTCATACAGACCCTACACCTACTATCATGCTATCACAGACTTCCCTTCTCGCGCTTCTGTTCGCCTCGCAGGCTCTGGCCTCACCCATCGTCAAGAGGCAGAGCAGCGCAACTGGTGCTGCCAACACTGCATCTTCGGTTGTCGTATCTGCACCATCCGTCATATCCTCAGTCTTGAGCGAGGTATCCATGTCGGAAGCATCAGGTGTCTCCATGGCCAGCCCGTCAGCGGCTCCTAGCATGATGAGTGGTATGTCTAGCATGGCGATGGTTTCAAGTGCAGCAGCGCCTGTCCCCACTTCCTCCATGACCAATACCTCAGCTGGAAATTCCAGCGCCAACGAACTCTATCCATGCCTTGAAGGCTATGCCCTCACCTATGTAGAGGAGCAGATGAGCTATCCAAACACCACTTTCTCCGTCCTGCTCCAGACCGTAGGTGGCTTCCAGAATGCCAGCTACTTCGGATGTAAGCCCGGATTGCCTTCGTCACAGTGACAGTTTACTCATTCTTGATGATTAACACAGACGTTAACGGCACTGGAGGAGACATGGTTGGCGCAACTCGTCACCTGGTATCTGGGTAGGTCGATCTGGCTCCTCTCCCTAGGTCTCGACGTATGCTTATACCTACTGTTGCATGATCTACTGACAGACACAACGAGGTTCTCGTTTCGCTAGTCTCTAGCATGGCACCCAACAACAACCCCGGCTCCACCGTTGCTAGACAGAGCGGTACGTATGCAGTAGGCCACTGATAATGCTGTCAGACTGACGCGCTCCTGATCTAGTCTTCAACTTGACAAACGGCCCCATCGAGGTCGGCACCGGTGCATCGATTTCCAACTACTCCACTGTTCTCCAGGTCTACCGCAACACTTCTGCAACCAACATGGATGGCATGGTCGGCGGCGGCGAGGTCGGTACCGTCAAGCTCTTCTCCAACTTCTGCGCTTCGTGAGTCTCTTGACATGTATCATCCGCGAGAAATGAAGGACTGACGTGAAGCGCATCAACAGAAACCAGACAGCTGGCGAACTATCCCAGAGAAGAGCATTTGAAGGCGCTCTCGAGAATATTGCTATCCTCGTCCGCGGCGGTTCTCTTGTGGGTGACATTCAGACTGCCTAGCTTCGGATTACATGATCGCAATCTGATAATCATGTGCCTTTAGACCGGAGAGAACTACAGCTCATTGGGAGCAACTGGCGTTTCGACTATCTCTAGCATGAGCTCGATGTCCTCGATGGCTTCTATGTCCATGAGCTCCATGGCTATGAGCTCTTCTATGGAGTCTCGCCCCATGAGCATGTCGTCAATGATGGCCAGCCCTGCCATGAGCTCCGTGTCCATGAGCGCCTCTACCAGCGGGCTCCCCTCCAGAATCACCTCCTTCATTGCGTCTGCTTTGCCGACGACTACCGCATAAGCATCGCACGTACGCTTGATTCAAGGGCTCGTATAGGCACCCTGGACGCGACTGGCATGGTGTTTTGTGCCTCATTAAACGCACATGCGATACAATTCAGGCTTCTAAGCAAAGGACACTTGAGATTGCAAAAATCTGTCAACATAATTATCCTGCAACTAATAGTCACATACTCTTGCAATATAAACGTGATGCTAGGCTTGATGATGTTGAAGGACTGCGCTGTTCGTGCAAGCTTGACGGGCTCACAGGTTTCTCTTACACCCATATTGAAGTCTATAGAGGTCTTTGCATTTGCTGTCCTCATACTCATGTCTGCATTGCCATGGAAAGACAGATCCGAACATGACGGGTTGTGCTGTCGCTCACTTTTAGATTTGGCGCCTTCGAGAATGGCCATAATGTCTGTACCGGACAGTGCAGACATAGAGCACGACTGGACGCGCTTAGCGAGCTTCTACACGCAAGAGCCGAAATATTTGCAAACCCTTCGATTGAGCTGGAAAACGGCACGTCAAGCATTCACAAGCAGACGCTGGAAGCCGTCAAATACCTCTTTGATGCATGTATGCTCTAAGTCCCCGCTGTAGCGTGTGCAAAGTCGCTTCATGAAGACCTCACTTCTTCTCTGCAGCTGTCGGCAGCTCATCCGCACCTGAAGTATACACCTGGCAGGAGGCTGCCGTGTTAGGGACGCTCAGAGCGACCACACATGTTCCGATGCAAAGTATACAGCAAGGATCAGCTATCATCCAGCCTCCCCAGCTTTGGACATCTCCATTGCGGCCATCGAAGCTTGAGTTGCGAGATGATGCTCTCCTGGTCAGATCTTCTCATGACCTGCACATCACTTACATACACACGCTGGAAAGACTGGTCACCCCTTCTCCGGACAATCTTGCAGTCTGCGGCAATGGGGGTCTTCGCTAATGTTCGCTTGAATGAGCACGTCTGCCCGGCGTTCAGGCAGCCTGTATACACTATTTTCTGCGCTCTTTACACGAAGCAGCAACTTACGTAAGACCTGTCGGAGACGATCCCCCCTAGCCAAGCTTTCGCAAAGTGTCCACCAGCATCACTTCAGCTGTTACCAGAGGTCAAACAGTTTGGCATCTCCACACATCCATACACAAGACCTCCACACAAGGCGTTCTGACAAGATGATCTGCAGCTTACATCTTTAACGCATGAAGTGGCGTCTCAGCGATCCCATGAAACTCTTCGGCGTCTTCCTAACATACATCATAGTTACTTACTACAGCTGTCATCTCTGAGGGTATAAGGGTTCCCATACTGAATCTCCGTTCTTGGCTCTGCTCTTCCCGTTTCTATACTGGTTTTCGCACTAGTATCATCTCCATAATCGCATATACACATATATATCCAAGAAGATGCTTTCCAGACTCTCAACCCTCGCTTTGGTGCTAGCAGCACAGGCATACGCCTCGCCCATCCTGAAGAGACAGGAATCTCCAGCCAGCTCGGCCGTGACCGTGTCAGAAACAGCAACGTCAACAGCTACCGAGAGCACACAGCCTACCGCCTCTGCTGAGCCCGCTCCCGCTCCTGCACCTGCACCCGAATCTGCACCTGAGCCTGCACCCGCGAACCCCGCTTATCCTTGCCCTCCTGGATTCCTCCTCACATACGCCGAAGCTCAGCAGACCTATCAATACCCAGTAACAGAGGTCTCTCCCTACGTCAGCGACTTCCAGAACGCCAGCTATTTCGGATGTATGTATATCAGCCTGACGCATATGCATCCCGTCTGACAATATCATTACAGATGTGACCGGTACCGGTGCCAGCGACGTCGGCGCTACACGAACTCTGATGTCTGGGTGAGTTAGCTAGGTAGTATATGCTCTGCCGTGGCTGATTGAGTTCCCTACGTTCACAAGAGCTGAAGAGGTCCTCACCCAACTACAAACCAATGTTGGAAACGTTGCAAATGCTCAGGGTAAGCTTTCGCTGTCTTCAAAAAGCTTGCGCAGCTATTAAGGTATCTTTTGAAGATTTCAACCTGACCAATGGCCCAATCGATATCGGCATGGCTGTTATGGTCTCAAACTACTCGAACGTCCTTCAGATCACCGGTAATGCTACCGCTTCACCTGAAGCACCTGGAAACGTCACCACCGCCAAGCTCTTCTCCAACTTCTGTGCCAGGTCCGTTCGGATAATATCGAAGTTTGACTCGCGCTAAATGTCTTCCGTATTAGCGATCAGGACGCTGGCCGAATGATTGTCATGCAGAATTTCAATCAGAGTCTTTCAAATATCGAGACACTCCTATCGGGCGGCCAAATTGTAGGTCTTTCAGCTAGAATGTGGCTTGCTAGAAGTTTACTCTCTTGGCGCAGGGGCAAGAGAATCTGCCTTCAGTCACCCAGACTGTCCAGGCTACAGTTGTTGCCACGGCTTCGACCGTCGAAGTTAGCTCCACCGAGATCGCCGTCGCCCCTACATCTCTCGTCAGTGAGACTGTCACACAGGAGGCTTCCACCGTCACTGCCAGCGAGACAATCACACCAGTCGTTACGACCGCAACCGAGCTCCAGATTTCGACTCCTGAAGCTGTAACACAGACCGATGTCGTTACTCAGACACCTATAGCATCAACTCAAGTTGAGGCGACTACCGTCGCCGCTCCAGCCGTTACAGTCACTGCTCAGACCACAGTAGACCCGCTGGCCCCAGCCCCTACTGTCACCGAGCCTGTCACTGCAGTCACCACGACGACTCAGGCCTAAAGGCACTGCATCTCGCGCGACTCGATCCGTATTAAGCCAAAAAGTATTTTATCACTCCTAAACCGGGAAACATAATCAGAACTCCTACAAATCATTCAGCCATTAAAGGACGCTCTTCTACACACACGTTCAGATGTCTATGTATCTAGCCGATTTTCATATCCTTCTTACAACATTCAACATAGTATAACCATAGAATACAAAGCGCCTATTGCCTTGACAAAGTTCCTCCTCCATGCACACCAAGCTTCCCATGTCTGCATCATGATAGTTTGCAGTGACCGCATCGAGACAGCGCAGCGAAATTAATAAAGTCTTGTAGAACTTGCGCTCACGTTTAGCTGCTTCTTGCGCGTATTCCGACCGCTTCGCCCAACAAGATCTGGTTGATATCATGGCCGTCATGCCTGAAGGGACACCGACGAGCAATACAGATACTGAGTCGCGACTCGATGCGCTCAGCGAACTCCTGCACGCAAGAGCCGAAATATTTGCAAACCCTTCGATTGAGCTGGAAAACGGGACTTCAAGCATTCACAAGCAGACGCTGGAAGCCGTCAAGTACCTCTTTGATGCCTGTATGCTGCAATACTTCCCTGTTACGCTCTCGAAAGCCTGCTCATTTGCGTGATATTCGTAGCTCTAGAGGGCGAATCGAGATCTTTGCCTGCTCTGGCGACCCTGTACAGCAATGTTCGGAACGACGACAATGCTCCTGGGAGCATAACGACACGTTCTAAAGCTACGCGTAAGGCAGTCGCAAAGAAAAAGAACAATATCGACAATCCAATTTTTCAGCAAACACCGCTACCTGAGCTTTACCTTGGCGAGACGAGCACTACTAGCAATGGGAGTTCCACTACGGCATATCAAGATGAGATCCTGCAGAAGATGATCTGGGAGCAGCTCGAGATGAAGATTGGCAAAGTCCTTTCGGTCTACAGGGAGATTGTACACGGAGGGGACGAATCTGGAGACGATGAAGCGCCTGCAGAGGACGATGACGATGAGGACGAAGAAGATAGCGACGAGCTGGACGAGGAAGATCAAGAATTGCTGGACCCGGACGGCGAGCTCATGGACGGTCTAGACGATGATGAGGATGCAGACTTGGATGAAGATGCATCTCTTGATCTACAAGATGAGGATGACGATGATATGCTCAGCTTGGAGGAGGAGGAGGAAGATGATGTAGAAGCCCGAGTCGCACCCGAGCCCTATTTCAGCAAGCTGCGCGATGCAGAAGAGGAGGATGAAGAGGATGAGATGTCAGAGGATGAGGAGGAAGCACCGAAGTCCAGCAAGAAGGGCAAGAAGAGTAAGAAAGGCAAAGGTGTTGCGAAAAATACGGAAGACGTCGAGCCCGCCGTGACAGAATCCAGCAACTCCCTCGATGCTGGCTTCTTCTCACTGTCAGACTTCCATTCACAAATGCGACAAGGTGAAGACGAGATGAAGCGCTACATGCGAAGTGGGAAATCGAAGAGTGCAGCGGATTTACAAGATCGATTAGAGGCACTGGGGGATGAAGGAGGCGACGAAAGCGAAGATGAGGAGATAGACTACTTCGCGGCGCCAGGAGGAGCAGATGGACTGGACGGGGAAGATGAAGAGGGCGATGAAGAGGATGACGGGCTTCGGCCGGAAGACATGACCTACAAAGACTTCTGGAATGCACCGAAAGCTATCTATGGCAGTATTCCCGGTAGCAAGAAGCGTAACGATGCAGACAGTACACAAGCGCAAGCGAATGGCAAACCTTCGAAACGCAACGACAAGAAGGATAGCAAAGCTGTGAATGGCCAATCGGCTGCAGCCGATGCGGAGAGACCATCTGCTGCCAAAAGAAGGGTGTCCTTCCAAGATCAGGTCAAAGTGCAGGAATTTGAGTCTGCTGGCAACAGCAAGAGCGCTAATGCCGCCCTGATAAAAAAAGTAGGCATGAAGCAGGCGCTAAAGAAGCTCAGCTCTAGAGAGCTTGATGATGAGGACGTAGAAGGCTTTGAAGACGAAGACGAGGATGAGGATATGACAGGGGATGAGGCCGAGGACGGTGGGGAAGAAGGCAGCGAAGAGGATGAAGACGAGGAAGAAGAGGAGGAAGACGATGACGATGATGATGCATCCATGGCCGACTCCGATGGCGGCGATGCAGAAGCTCGTACTATGCGGCGCTTGCAGAATGATCTCTTAGCAGATGACGAGGACGCAAGCTCGTCCAAGAAGGACAAGTCGAACCAATCACGCTATGAACAACGGATGGCCGCTTTATCTGAGCAAATAGCGGAGCTCGAGCAGGAGAATGTGGCTGAGCGGGAATGGGCCATGCGAGGAGAGATCAACAGCCGTGCGAGGCCTGTCAACAGTCTGCTAGAGGAAGACCTCGAGTTCGATCAAGTTGCCAAGGTGGTGCCCGTAGTGACAGAGGAGAGCTCGTTGACCTTGGAAGACAAGATCAAGAAGCGTATTCTTGATGTAAGTTTCGCTTGCTCGGAATCTGACCTTGAATAAAGGCTGATCAGTCTCAACATATAGGAGCAATTCGATGATGTGATCCGCAAGCGAGCGGGCGGAACTGCTGCCTACCTACCTTCACGGTTGCTAGACGTCCAGTCGACGCAGAACGAGCGGTCCTTAGCCGACATCTACGCCGACGAGTTTAGCGCAGAGCGTGCAAGGGCAGCTGGCGAGCCAGGCAAGGTCCCCGAGATCGATTCGAAGCTGCAGAAAGAGCACGACCTGCTATCTACCATCTTCGATGAAGTCTGTAACAAGCTCGATGCCTTGAGCAATGCCCACTTCACGCCCAAGCAAGCACAAACGACCATCACTACCATCTCCAACCTACCTTCCATCAGCCTGGAGTCCGCTCTGCCGACTGCAAGCTCGACGGCCACGCTCTTGGCGCCAGAGGAGGTATATGCGCCTACCCAATCGCAACTTGTCGCTAAGAGCGAGATGACGCCTTCACAAAAGAAGGCAGCTCGCGTCAAAGCTCGCAAAGCACGCCAGACTACCCAGAAGAGCATCGAGAAGTACGGAGGCGGATCTGCCAAGAATCAGAAAGAGCGAGCTATGAACAGTCTCATCGGAAAGAGAGGAGTCACTGTCGTCGGAAAGGGCAAAGCTGCAAAGAGTGCTCTGACGGGCAAAGACCGCAAGTCCAGAGGTGCAGGCCAAGAAACCCCTCAGCATAGTGGTACAGCCTTGAAGCTCTGATTGAGCCGAATCGTCTGACGAGAACCCCGAGTGCAGGTCTTTTCGTGGTATAATTGGTTGTTGTTATCTATAATGCAATTGTTGTCTACGAATGGAAAGTGGCTACAACGCTCGCGTGCTTATCGTTGCTTGACGCTGGTAACTTTGCGATCTCTACCGAAGTATCGGATTGCAGAGAAAGCAACTGCCAAGACGAGGACAAGGCCAGCGCCTGCTTTTGCGAAAGACATGCCAGACGGACTATTGAGATACGAGGAAGGAGACCGAAACTTAGCGCTATTCACGTAGTCTCGTAAATCCTCTGTAGGTTGCGCCTCCGTTGTTTCCGGTAGAGGCTCGAAGTCTGGTTTCTTCTCGTGCACAGGCACCGGCACCGTCCTTGAGACGAAAGGTAGTATGCGACATCCGATATGAGATGTATGTCTCGAACGCCCACATGGGCGACATAGGCAATAGGAAATGCATGCTTACCCTATCAAGAGCGGGACCAGTTCTCCCTTTTCATTCAGGGCAAAGACAGCATCTGATCCACCGATATGCTTGCCGCCAATGAAGACATTGGGTACAGTCCTTTGTCCAGTCTTCGATGCAAGGTAATTCTGCACTTGCGAACCCCAGCTATCGCCTTCTTCGTCCATCAGGTCGAGCTCGTACACCTTGGCTTCGGCCTTCTTGTCTGGAATACCTGCAATGAGAGCTTTGGTGCGCTTGCAGTAGGGGCAGTAGCTTTTGCTGAAGATGACGACGTGGTTCGATTTGATTGCAGACTGAAGAGATAGTTAGCTCTCAGCTTGATGAGGCTGCACCCTTGCGTACCTCCACAAGCTCCTTTGCGTCAAAGGCTTTCGTCGCTGGAGCATCTGCAGCAGGAGCTGGCTTGCGATTCTGTGATTCGAAAGGAGTCAGCACATTATCGTGTCGCATTTACTCTACGGACACACCTTGATTTCGATAAGCTCGACGTCGAAGATCAGGGTTGACCTAGCAGGGATAGGTCCCTTAGCAGCATGTCAGTAACTTGGGTTTGGAATGAGATAGCTTGACCTACCATTCCTCGCGACCCATACCCAAGCTCCGGAGGGATGGTCAGCTTCCTCTTCTCGCCCGGGCACATATCGAGCAAGCCCATCTCCCATCCTTTGATGACCATTCCTTTACCAATAGTAAAGTCGAACGGCACATTTCTATCCCGCGAACTATCGAACTTCTTGCCGTCTGTCAAGAACCCCGAATACCACATTGATAGCTTGTCGCCATTTTGTGTCTTGATGGGACATTCTGCAGGCTTGTGGACTACTTCGACTTCCAACTCATCCGCTGCAGCAGCCAGCAGCGTCCAGAGGGTGCAGCAGAGCAGCGAGAAGGACAGAAAGCGCATAGCGTAGGAGGGCAGTCGCCGGTGGAACCAAGTATTTTGATGATCAAGAGATCAAGAAGACGAGGCTGCGATTTTGGCAGATTTCAGGTTGGAGTTAAGCGAAGTGGAAGCAAGAAAGGCAAGAAAGCAAGAGAGAGACGCGCGAAAGGTACGGATTAGATCCGTCAATCCCAGGCAGACGTCAACATGTAATGGCCGCATTACACTTCTATCATGCTTGTCCTGCCAGCTTGGCGCGTTCCGCTGCCTTTTCTTGCCTTTCCTTCATCGTCTTTTTCGATTCCTCGACGGCGTCAGCTAGCTTACCCTCCTTCGCGAGCGCAACTAGCAGAGCGTGCACCAGGCCTAGGTGATTGTGCCTCCGTAATGTATTCTCGAAGGCCCACCGCTCGCGCTTTGCCAATTCCTCCTGTAAACGCGTTTGTAGACCCATGATCTGCGTCTCCATGTCATTCTGCAGGTCCGTTCCAGTATCTCCAGCTGCTGCACTCCCTTGTACACTTTGAGCAGCTTCTAGCTTAGCCTGTAGCGATTGCACCTGGTCTGCGCAAATCGCCATCAGGTTGAACATGACTTCGTTCCCGCCGTAGCTCGCTATGCGGCCTTGGATAACTTCTTTCGCTCGCTCTGTCCATTCTGTATCGTTCGGTATCTGGCCATGCGAGATCGGCGTGCTCTTAAGGCCGTCAAGCTCGTACAGCTGGCCGTCTATCGGAATATAACTGATAAAGTGGTAGGCGTCCTCCTTCTCCCGCTCATCGTCTGGATCGCGAGCGTGCTCAAACCTGACGTGCACCTTGTCAGCTTGGCTTGCCTCTACAAGCGATATACACGTACGGGTCTGACCGCGCGAAGCTATTGTGCACTGCAGACGTAATTTAGCCTGCTTTCAACGACTGTATTAGCGGGGCTCACCTTCTCTAATCTTCTCAGTATTGCTGACTGCCCAGCCTCGACTATCCGGATCCAAAGCCAGGCTGAAGCTCTTGAGCTCCTCAAGTTGGCTGCCCAGCTTCACGTTCGGGCCATCGTCGATGTTCATAGCAGCGTTCAGCAGAGCCATGGTAGCGCATGCATTGTTGATAACTTGATGCGCAAAGAAGAACTCTGCATCTTGTTTCGGTGCGCCTCGTTGCGCTACATCACTGCTAGACGTAGCTTGACCAGAGGTGTCGACCCATTTGAAGAGGAAAATGAAGGCATAGATTGGCTTAATGGCTTCGAGGAGGGCTGCATCGTCCAGACTGTATAGCTCGGTCACTTCGGCGCCGGAGACACCCAGATCTTGCAGAAGGCCTGACGAAATCAGGTCAGAATGGCCTTACGAGCTGCTGAGAGCTTCGCGAACTCGTGAATATGGCTGGATCACTCTCTGTCAATGACCAGGCAGCTTCGGACGCCATTCTGTATTGAGCAAAGGAAACGACGAAACGCGCGTGACTTTCCATATAACGCCTGTGTCTATTGTCCGTTGATGCTTACAAAGCTAGTAGGTATATAACAACAGCAGGTAGCAAACGAGGGAGTCTGTAAAAGCATGTCTACAGTAGGCCGAACAGGACGATCGCGCCTATACCGACAAGCGACGCAGTAGATATCGCAGCAGACCGACTGTCACCTCCAAAGAGTGAAGACTGCGTTGGTCTGGGGTTATCGTGCGCCAATGCGCCCGCGCCTGCAGCAGCGCCAGTAGGAGCAGCCAGAGGATCGGCCGTCGCGACATACGAGATGTCGACAAATGGACCAGAGTAGACTTGTGTATACGTTGCTGTTATGACAGTTGTCTGATCGACAGTAGCGGTTGCTGTAAGAAATAAAATCATGTCAGCACCACGGCACCATCGTCGAGAACAGCTGTCCCACCTGTCAAGACTGGGCCAGAGGGCGTTACAGCAAACGCTGTAGTATTGGCAGGGAATCCAACCGTTGCATTCGCTAAGACGAAGGCTGTGGCTTGTGCCGAAAAATCTGATTGGAAAGCACTCAGGACGTCCGAATTGTTACTTATCCGGTAGTCACGCTCATCGCTGACGCCTCCATCGAACTCTGTCTTGTGCTGCATACATTCCTGTCAGTAAGCAAGTTTAGCATTGCATATCATGAATTAACCCACAAATTCGAATTGGAAGTAAGCCTTGATCCGGGGATGCTGTTCCCGGAAGGTAGCGTTTAGGTATACATCGTTCCACCATCCTCTCTGTATTTCCACTTGCGTGTTATCTGCAGATGCGACCAGTCTGGGATCCATGTGCCAAACGGCACCAGCTTCCGAGATCAAGCATGCTTTGTCCGGCTTTGCGACACATTATGTCTGATACCAATCTATTGTAGGCTCTATGCCGTTGTATCCGAAGGGATTCTGACCGTGTACCATGTTGTAGAAGAAGCCTGGAGGTTGAATCGTGTTTTGATTTACGAAGTCTGGCCCTTTGTAGTAGAGCGAAAGGCCAATCCAGTCGACATATTCATCGCCTGGGTAGTATGGGCTATATGGGTCGTCTTGCCGAGTAAGTTGGCCGTCTCCATTCGTGTCTAAGGCTTGTTTATCTTCCGGCAATTGTACATCTTCGATCCTTGCTCCATAAGGGTAGGAATACCCTACATTCGGCGACCAGACAATCACAGTATCTGGCGCCTCAGTCTTGATGATGTCATGCATCCGCTTCCACATAGCTACGAATGCAGTAGGTTTCAACCCATAGGGCATCCAATTGCCTGCGAACTCGGGCGCCCATCTTAGAAAGACCGTCCGGCCTGCGCCTTGGTATGTCCGGATCTGCAGAGCCAGAGCTAGGATATCAGAGTCCTGAATCTTGTCGAGACCATCGTCGGGGTAGATCGTTAGGAAGATGTCTGCGTCCGTTCTGTACGGCATCGATCAGCTGGGATTGATGAAGGCGATTAACATGGCTCACCCTGTCGCAGCAATGTATGCGATGGCTATGAGACCGAAGAAAGAGCTTAGTCTGCTAATTGTATACATAGGGTATGGAAGAGCATACGAGCTGGACCACCTCCGCCAGTCCTGCGACAAACGTGACAAATCAGCTTGGCTCCCTTAGAAATGAAAAAAATTACAGCTCACACAAAGTCATACGGTTTGAGAGGTATCGATTGGCCATACTGGAAAGCGCCCCAAAGCACTCCAGTCCTTTCATTGATGCTCGCAGGCGTTTCTTGGAAACCAGGGTCGCTCTGAAATCTTATTCAGATGTCGTGTTTCACATCGTCATTGACAGGAGCGAGTAGAGTTACTTGAGGCCACATCCCTAGTAGGAGCTTGCCCTCTGGCGGCTCAGCGAGCGCAGCTTGTGCACATCTCGATGTCGCAAACAGTATAAGGGAGCATTCAAGCGTGATCGCAGAATGAGGACGCATGCTGGCAGCCTCTGCTTAACTTCGAGGCGCGCGTGTACTTGCGTCCAGTCAGCAGCCAGTAAGCAGGCGTGGACACCAGAGAACGGCGACGACAAGAGCCAAGCTGCCATCGCGCGGACAAGGCTTTGTTCGCATTCTCGGGCTGAGAATGGCGCAGGTGTGGGCGGAGCAGTGTTTGGGCGGCGGTTCATCTACGTTTCCGGGAATGTAACGGGCAGAAGTGCCCAAAGTGTTGATTGAGCTCCACCATACGAGCTGAGTCAGAGCAGTAGTCTAAGTAAGCTCTTCGCGCATGGCTTTCGTCTTAGCATTGCACGATGCTGCTACATAGAAATTGCTGAGTCGGCGAGAAGTCGAAATGCATACGAGTACGCATTAAGACGGGTTCTGCCTGAGAACAGCTCGGTAACGAGTGATGATACCTGTTCAAGATTCGTACGACTTCACAGCACCCTTTCCTACAGCTACAGAAAAATACCTCCAGAAAGCCCATAAGCTGATCACGGCGTGAAGAATGGACACCCCTTCGCTCGTTCCCTCATTATCTCCGCGTCTTTCAGCACCTTTTCATGTCCTTTATCTCTCAGGTTCTCCGGCCCTATTGTGTGTGCTTTCCACCCCTTCCCCTCGTTCAATCTCCTACTTCCCGGTCTGTCGATCCCAAACATGCCTATACTCGAACATCCAGGTGGGATATACCACGCTTCGAATAAGAATCCCTCACGCGTGATTGTCCCATCGATTGGATCTTCGTGTGTGCGGAAAATACCAGGTAGCACGGTCCGTGGATACATGAAGTACTTGATGAAGAGAGCTCTCAAGCGGAGCGTAGCGGGTACGATCGTGTATAGTATAGAGGGAGAAGCGGGTGCCCAGCCGAACGCCTCTCTCGTCCGTCTATCGATGAGGACCATACTTGCTTGCCTTATGATAGGCCTCATGAACGCCGGAAAAGGTCTTAGTAGAACCTTCAAAGTCGCTTCTCCCGTTTTCGCATTCTCTGGGTCGAAAACCATCGTTTTTTCCGCATAAGCTTCTTTCCACTCCCAGAACTGCTCGAGGGAAGAAGGGATGTTCTCAATCCCCATGCGCGCGCCGACCTCAGCCCAGAATATGAATCGTGCTTGTTGTTCCAAAGAAGTGAGAGGCCGCCAGTCGTACGCTTCTAAAACGGTGATGGGCTCAAAGACGAATAGGGCGAGCGTGAAGAGAAGATCGGAATTAAGGATCTGACTACCCCAGCGGGAGTGAAGCCAGTTCATGCGTGCTAGAGTCGTAGATCCACGTTTGGAGTCCAGGCCTTGCGAGAGGAATTCGCCTATGAAGATGCCTGATAGAAGCGCCATCCGTCGTCAGTCTAAAATACCGGTATGTCGCAATTATTGAAGGAAATCCATTAAGCCGCACCTGTATCTTCTGCGCGCCTGCCGACAGTCTCGTCTGACGACAAACCTTCCGAGGCATTGAGCACCTCAATTGCCATGTCAGCTTCTGCGTTCACCATCGGAAGTTCGTACGGCTATTTACTCTGCTGATAGTGGGTATCGCATACGTCTTGAACAGCGCAAAACTGAGTGCCAAAGAAGACATCCATGGAAAGTCCTAGCGAAACAAGCTCATAAGCAACTCCTGTCTGCACATGATTTCAGATAGGTCAATGTCGTACCCAATAATGCGTAAATTTCATGATCTCAGCAGCGTCCTGTCGCACGTATCACAAACAGAATCCAGAATAAGTCTCAGATCTCAAGACGGTCTTGCAGTATACGATGGAGAGGCAGAAGCACCTCATAAGTCATCTTCTCGGGATTGTGGATCAGGTGCGCATAGTCTTTCTCGAGCTGATGAAGCCGGGCCCAGCGGACGTGCGAGACGCAGTGGATGCGCCAGGCGCAGAGAGCAGCGCCGACAGCTGCAAGAGCCAGGAGCATGGCTCGCAGTCGTATAGATGCAAAGTACGCAAGCGGGTCGATGGTGGGATATGGAGATGAATGAATGAATCCGGGTGACAGCTGTCAAAGAGGCACAGGGGACAGTCACGAGAATCAATCTTGAGCCTAGAGGCATCAATGTTCTTTCTTTCAGTGCATATATGATACAGCATGAAAGACTATGCATAGTTTTTTTTCCCCTCATCCCGCTTAACTCGTGCATACCCCGCTCAGCCCAATCTCAATCCCAAGATCAAACCCGAGATAAAGACAGCTCTAGGCGGGAAGTCTGCAACCAAGAAATCTACTGCGCTTCCTCCTACTCTCTGTAATCTGTTGCCTGTACCCGTTCCAGAGTAGGTGTCGACTACGCTTTCGTAGCGTTTCGCCATGCGACTCCAGTCTACGTTGACCATTCCTCGGGAGGCCATGTACTGTTATCACAATAGAGATGATTGAGCATAGGCATACAGATGAAGTTTGCGTTCGGCAACCCGGCTAAATCAAGCGAACTCACCTGTAAGAATACGAATGCACCTCCGAGCAAGAAGCCCACAGCCTTCAATCCCTTCTTCACGAATATACCCGTACATATACCCGCTACAGCACCGAACGACAAGCTTCTAAGATCCAGACTGCTCTCCACCGCAGGCGAGTCGTTGACTCTGCTCAGTCTGCTTGAGCCGGGCCCTTGGATGCTTGGATGGTAGGGTTCTTCATAAGGGCGTGCGGACGAGGTCGTGGCTTCACAGTGCAGTGATGGTTTCGTGAATGCGGATTGACAGATCAAGAGGGAGGACCCGCCGGCGACAAGCAGGAGAAGGGTTGAGGATGATTTCTTGTTGTTGATTGTGTTGCTGAAATAGGATGGATTGGCTGCTTTCTGGGAGAAGCTGGCACGGGCTGAAGCTGCTGCTGATGACGCGCAGCCCGAGGATCTGGCGAGTCCACTTAGGCGAGATCCGATAAAGCGTTGTTGCTGATGTAAGCTGGATGAGAAGAGCGGACGAGCGAGCATGGCTACAGTATAAAGACTGGGTCGTATTAGAAGCAGAAGAGAGAGCAATTGCCGGTTGATCTTGGGCGGATTGACCGAATCTCATACTCATAACAGACCAGGACACAAAGAAGAATGACCACCTCGTTGGTGTAGCATTACATTGCACGGGCATTCCTATTTTACACGATGAGCTCCACGGAATCTACGGGGACTCCTCCCTCCGAGACAGATGGTCCAAAGTTCGACCTCGACGAACGAAGTACAAGCACAATCATCGCAGCAGCCACAGTCGTCGGATTCATACTCGTATACCCTCCTCCCTTCCCCTGTTCTGCTCACTCGCATCCTGACTAATGTGTGATTCCCCAGCTCGCGTTGACTGGCTGCCTCCTCTTCCTCAAGATATCGAGAGCAGTAAAGACAAGACGCGATTATAGACGCTTCCTAGAGTGGAACACGCAGGAACATGGTGGGAGGCATCCGAAAGCAAGAGCCAGAGGAAGGCATAAGCAGAGGAATGCGTTTGATATGGTAGAGGAGGATGAGGGCATTCCAGGCTGAACTCAAGAGTCTAAAACAAAGGCGCACAAACCATGCAGGGTCATACTTCAAGAACCCACTCATCAGCCAAGGGCACAATGGTCAGAAGGATAACCTGGCAAGACAGACCGCAAGCCCTGATCGAGCTTACACTGCATGGCCATTGAGAGAGGCACTCTCCGTTCTCCTCTGGGCGTAGTGGATACAGCTATCCTTCCACAGCTTCCTTTCTACTGGCGAAAATACTAGAACATATCGTCATCTTGGCTCGACATCGCCCGCTCGACGCCAACCGCGCCCGTGACACAAACGTCCGGGGCAACAAGTCCACCTTTGCTGCGGCAGTCAGGAGTCATAGTGCAACGTTGCACTGGAGAAATAGGCACTAGGAGTAGTCTTCAAGGCAAGCAGGATCAGAAACTATTCGATAGTACGGGCAGACCTCGCATGAGAGCATCGATGCAGTTAGTCTTCATGCCTCATTCCTCTGTACCAGTATACTAGTACAGTGCGCCTGTCTGGCGCGACGGAATCTCGGACAGCTTATTTCTCTTAGTACCCGAATACGAGTACATACATATTCTTCACTTCCTTTTAGCTACCCGAAACGTATCACTTGAGCATTCACATTATACCAAGAAGACAGGCTCGGTTTCGCCTTGCCTTTGCATGCTCCAGTATCGTAGCTTTTGCATACACGCTCGACTTTTCGCCAAACGCTCTACTACGATGCCTCCCAAGAAAGCAGCCGCTCCTGAGAAGGCCAACAGGCTCGGGCGGCCATCCAACAACTTGCAGGTGGGCCAATCTCTGCTCGCACTTGAATGCAAACTACGTCTCGACCGAAAAGTGCTGATTTTGAAATGCTTGGATGGATGTGATTGCAACAGATTGGGATTGTCGGATTGCCTAACGTCGGAAAGAGTTCTCTCTTCAACACAATAGCAGCATGCGGTGCGTCTTCACCACACCCTTCGTCTCTGGCAAGCTCAAGCTGATTCCTGGCAAATTCTGGGAAATACACACAGATCTGGGCAAGGCGAGTTACGATATACAGCATAGATGCACTGGAACGAGCTGCTTATGAAGATGTTGATGTGTGCAGGTCGCAAACTTCCCTTATGCTACCAGTATGTCTTTTCACGGCCTGAGCATGGACTTTCGCTGATACATTCTCTACAGTCGACCCTGTACGCCTTCACCATCTTCCATTCCATTCAAGACTAACAATCATTGCTGGAATAACAGGAAGAAGCCCGTGTTCCCGTCCCGGACTGGCGCGTCGACTGGCTTCACGAGACGTACAAGTCTAGCGTCAAGATACCCGCTTTCTTGACGTGCACAGATATTGCAGGCTTGACGAAGGGTGCCAGTACGGGTGCTGGATTGGGAAATGCATTCTTGAGTCATGTACGAGCAGTGGACGGTATTTTCCAGGTCATCCGTGAGTTTCGAATTGCATGTAGGAAAGGAGGCGAGATGTGCTGATGGAAGGGAGTGGTAAAGGTGCTTTCGACGATGCGGAAGTCATCCATGTAGAAGGAGATGTCGATCCATGCAGAGACATGTCCATTATCCAAAACGAACTTCGGTTAAAAGATGCCGAATGGGTTGAGAAGACGCTGACCTGTAAGTTGTCTACCCTTGTCCCCACATTGTTCTGAAACGAATGCTAATAATCACTTTCCCTAAGCGCTCAAAAAGACCTTCAGAGGTACTGGCAATGCAAATCTGGCTGAGAAGGCTAAGAAGTTCGAGATTGTAGGTATCTCTCGAGCAATGGAAATGATGAAGGGATCTAAGTATACAACCTTCTAGGACACCGTCGAGAAGATCTTCAAAGCCCTGACTGAGGACAACAAGGATGTCCGCAAAGTCGACTGGAGCGGCAAGGAAGTGAGTGTTTCATTATCACTTCGCACCTCCCTTCCAGCTACATACGCATCCGCAACCCCACACCAAATGATGATAAAGAATGCATAGCCATTCGAATTAATCTATAACCCAGCTCGTCGAGGAGTCCTCCCCACTTTCTTCCGCACTCTCTTACGAGAGTATGGAGGGAACGTCGCGCTGGCAGGCCCCAAGAGAAAAACAGTTTTTACACTGATACCCTCCTTACAAACTTCCTTTCTACGACTACGCACGCCTATGTCATATCGAGCGCGGCTGACGCACCATGATTCCGATGTGCAGATCGACATCATCAACGGCATGCAGCTGCTCACCGCAAAGCCCGTCACGTATCTCGTCAACTTAAGCGAGCGCGACTATATCCGCAAGAAGAACAAGTGGCTTCCCAAGATCAAAGCGTGGATCGACGAGAACAACCCTGGTGACTTGCTCATTCCTTTCAGCGTGGCGCTCGAAGAGAGGATCGCGAGAATGAGTGCGGAGGAACAGAAGAAAGAACTGGAGACGCTTGGTGCGACGAGCGCGTTGGGTAAAATCATGACTGTTGGTTATCAGTCGCTTCACGTGAGCATCGTCTGCTATCAAACCGCGAAGATATAGAGCTGATGAAAAGACTGTGATTACAGCTCATTCGATACTTCACCGCTGGTCCCGATGAGTCTCGCGCGTGGACTATCCGAGACGGCACTCTTGCACCACAAGCCGCTGGAGTGATCCACGGTGATTTCGAAAAGCACTTCATCTGCGGAGAAGTTATGGCTTTTGACGACTTGCATAAGTTGGGCTCGGAATCCGCTGTCAAGGCGGATGGAAAATACATGCAGAAGGGTAAAACGTACGAGGTCCAGGATGGTGATATCATCTACTGGAAACATAATGCATAAGTAGTATTACCTGTATCAATCAGTGTAGACGATTCTCGGAGTTTAGATTTACTCGTTAAAAAATGGAAGACTCTTCCTCCACCCTCATTTCTCACTCGAGCATTACTTTGATTTCATTTTATTCATGCTGCTAAGCTACATTTATGCATTCTTTTGACGTCCGACGACCTAGTCTATGACGAGTTGTCGATTCTGGACTGGATCTCCTTTGGGTCCTTGGCCTCTACTGTATCTGCCTGAGGGATCTCTGCATTCATTCCTCCTGGTACGTTCGACGGGTCGCCTGCAGAGACCTTGACGCATCAGCTGGCTGCGTAGTCACTTTCGCGTCTTACGTACCCTGGGGATCGCCGGGGATGTTCTGGGGAGGGTGCTTGACGAAGTCGTCCTACGATAAAGCACATTCAGCCCGCATCTCTGCATCGCGTGATGAACGTCGACTCGCCGCAATATTGTGGTCTGTCGTCTGAGGCTTTCCTACGACCTGAGTGGTCTTCTTGAACTCGCTAGTATTTCATCGTCAGCAGTGTAAGGCAAAGTAAAGCTCCAGTCTAGCATACGCATCAGTGCTGTTGCGTGCTCCGGCAGCTGAGTACGTAAATAACGTCAGCTCTCGGACACTATCATCGCGAGAGTTACGTGTGCTGACCTGCTTCGTGAGCCTGCTCCAGAGGCTTGCTGTAAGTAACAAACGACATCAAAACTTGCAGCTTCGTCCAGGTAGGAGGGCATTCATTACGTGTATGAGCTTGTCGAGGTGACGGTGTTGGGTCCTTTTCCGCTCATGATTGAGGATTGCTATGAATTAGATTGAAGAGGAAAGAGAGCTGTTAGTTGTCTGAAATGTCAGAACTTGTCTCCGATGCGCGATGCGTCATGGAGGAGGAGAAAGTCGTCGATCCAGGCACGAGCACAAGTATCGCGAGTAGTTTCTTGCAACATCTTTCCTCCTCGAATAACGAAGTACGTATCCCATCCTCGTCAAGGAATAACAATAAAGCCCATACCCAATTTCCCGCTCAAATAATTCGGTAGATCTGGGTTATTCATCAGATTCAGAAACCTACGTCTACTGCTGCTTGTGCTTACCCATCATCAGACTGTCTCAGCTTCCGCTACCTTCTTCAGCGTCTGCGCGTCCTGCTCTTCCTCGTTCTGCGGTGCTAATAGCTCGTTGCCAGCGATGCCATCGGTTGCTGACAGAACCAGGCCTGTCTGTCCTTCAACAGTTGGTACCGCAACCTGCTCTTTCTGCTCTACTCCCGCGTCGGGTGCTGTACTCCCATCCACTACGGTGCTCGAGCGCGAATCCAATCTCTGCTGTCCAACTGGCCTGCCCAATTCATCGACCGTATCAACTTCGCCGGGTCTCTCCAGTTCTTCCTCCGCTCTTCGTTTCTTATTCATGCTCGTCCTGCCTGAGAACGATGGCCGGCTAGGTTTCCCGCTGTTCTCCTTCTGATGTTGTCGGACAGTCTCCCTAACGACTTCATGGTTCACCAATAGCTTTAAGAGTATACTGCGAACTTCTTGGTCATCGAGAGTACCGACGTAGGACACGAGATCCTGCTGCTCGTCGCTGTTGCTCGCGGAGGGTGTGCTCGTCCGTCGGCTGAATGAGGGGAGGCGCTTCAAGAGGGAGGCCATTGTATGCTAATGATGCGAAGAATGTGGTGCAAGAGCAAGCTGCGAGCCTTGGAGACGACAACAACAAGCTGGACAGTGCACGGATGCTGGCCGGTCAGACACGTTGGTCTGGCGGTCGGTGCACATCAAATGAACTGATCGATCACGAGCCTCAGCGGGACTCCATCTAGCTCCTCTACGTATCATCACAACTGCTCATCTGGGCCACCCCCCGAAATTATGCTACAAGATTTCGCCTGAACAAGCTACTAAACAGATAAATACCACTTCCTCTCACTTTCGTTCTTTACAATGATCTCCCAGCGTGCTCTATACCAGTTCCTCCAGGACCAGCTGCATCAGCCGTATGAGCTATCAACGAATATCTAACCGTATTATCGCGCGTGATCATCTCCGCGATCAAGGCATGCGCCAGAAGATCCGTAGGTTCATCATTGAACAGAAGAGTATTCTTGCTCTTCGTAGAAGCGTCCATGAGGTGAATCTCGCCTGGTGGACCTAGGAAGAAAATAGCTAGTGGTGGAGCATCTTCTGGCTGAGCGGGATCGACGAGCTGAAATAGCCAACGAGTGAGACTAAAATTTGTCAGCAGTATTTGACGTACCTCTAGAGCTGATGAAATACGAGAAGATCTTATCTGATAAGTCTGACCATTCACTTCAAAGCGATCGCGGGTGCTTCCAGACACATTAGCTGCCGTTAATAGTCATTTAGTATTATACATACTCCGCAAACATCCCTTTGGCTTTTAGGAAATCCCGAAAGCTACATTCAGTTCCGCTTTCTAGGAAGCAGACTTTCCCACCCATGCCTCTTCGTAAGCTAGCATATGGTGTATCGCCATTCTTGTATATGGTGTGAATGGCATGTCGTGCGAGTCGTTTTTGCTTGACTATCGTGAAGATGGTCTTGTTAGAGTCGGAGTTAACTATCCGGATCTCGCCGTCACTGGCACGGCGGTAAATGAGGACAATCATGTTTGATGTTAGTGAGGTAGGTAGGAGGACAAGGCAGAGGTATCATGATGAAGATGTCCAGGAACTCGGCAGACATGGAAGCCGGGCTTGGCATTGGCAAGCTTTTGCAACAGCTGGACTTAGTGTTCAAAGGGAGTAGGACGATGGTAGATTCAGGTCGAAGCTGAGTTGGCAGGAGAAGCGCGATAAGACGCAGTAAGAAAAGACGATAAAATACAACAAATCGAAGGTTTAGAAAGGAAAGGAGAAGAGGAAGAGAAAGCTAAAGATGAGAGAACGAATGCGAAAATACTAGGTATATACGAAAGCGAGGCATACTGTCCGCGCATTTCATATTGGTATGCCAGGAAATATCCAAGCTCGAATACGAAGGTGACTGCAATGGAGCATCGCTTCGTTCAAGTGCGTGTTCCCTCCAAGATCTCCTTATCCGAATCCTCCTCATAAGACTCGTTCCCATCCGAGTTCCCCTCTAAAGATTCATCGTCCTCTGAACCCTGCTCGTCTGAGCTTTCCTCGCCCGAGACTTCCTCATCTGAGCTATCTGAAGATGACGACTCATCTTCTTCCTCTGCGAAAGTCTCGACGTCTGTTGCCTGGGAGTAGTACCATTGAATCCAGGGTCCAAACGACGAATGTCCGTGATGAGAAAGAGCAAGATTTTGGAGTTCTGCTTCTATGCCCTTGGCTCTTTGATCCAGATCGCTCGCTAGCAAGGCGTGTGACTTCTTCACGAACAGAGTGAAGCATGCATCCTCAAGCTGCGGACACCACGCGCTGCTTGCGAAACATTCCCTAACTTGCCTTTCTATGCCCTCAAGCACAGGAAGCAGCATAGAAGTCTCTGGGAAGCCAAGCGAAATCTTAAAAGTGATGCTTTGTACGGAAGGCGGCAGGAAGGGCAGGTAATAGAGGAAGTCCGCACCGCTGACTTCTACCGCTAGAAGATTGAAATGTCGCTGAAGATTGATGCGACATTCTGGTAGATGGGGGAGATCGTCCGTATTCAGACTGAGACGGCGGCGGCCAGGCCCAGCACCCAAAAGAGCCCGAAGAACGGTATCGCTGATTTCACCCTCAACCTGAACCTCCTCCAAGTGTGGAGATAAGGCTATGAGCCTGCAGATTGCCTGAGCGCAGATGGTTGAATCCTCGCCCCAAAAGTACAGTTCCTTGAGACTGGTGCAATAAACCGCATCCTCGATGACGATCGGGAATTCGGGAGGAAAGCCAACGCGAGACTGATTGATCGTGAGCGAGTCCAATCGCAATCTCGCGACATTCTCTGGAAGAGCCGACAGGATGATGCTGATCCATGAATAAGTGTTTACCATCGTCGAGCTGGCGAGAGAGAGGCTGTGCAGATTCGCCAGCCCCTTAAGAGCGCTCTGGAACTCCACTACATCGCTGACGGCATTGTTTGCTACTGAGATTCCCGGAAGTCCATCGAGATCGAGAGAGCGAACCCGAGGAACCGCATTAAGGAGCTTAGCGATGCCAACAAGAGCACCGCGGGCCAAGGGAGGACCCTCGTATCCGTAAAGTGTGAGGTCTCTAACCAGATGACCATGGGGAACTCCGACGCCATCCGCGGTCTCTAACATGCCTTGGTGGAAAGCAATTCTAGGCAGGGTTGTGTCTGCATCGGGATCGTCGACACAAAGTCGAAGCTTGCGGAAGAGGAAAGATTTGGCGAGCCCATAGTGAGTCCGATTTGCTTGGGCCACATTCCCGAGAGTCGTTTTGTCACGAAGGATAGAATGTGACGGACCACATCATCGTTGAGATCGCCAAAAGCCATAGTAGAGACCGGAAGGATGACAATGAAGGAGGAGAGGTGGTGTATCGTCAGCTCGTTGGGTAGACGGCAGTGGAAACTCAGACTGTGAATGATCAACAAAACACGAATTCAAAGATGTGGCCGGCCAGTAAACAGTTTCTGGTGCGTATCCGATCTGACCAGTTGCAATGCGAATGCGGGGATCTGAGCCTAGATCAACAGCGAGAGGGCCTCCAGCAGGGAGTGAGCAGCAATATATAGCATGATGTCGTGTATCATGACGCCCGTTGCGCGTTTGCGAATGATTCGCCGATTGATCGGAAGTGAAGAGAAGAGCGGCCTTCTTTTACGGGCTCTTCGTTTTTTTGGCAGTGCGACAAGCATCTGTGTGGTTGTATATATACGCTGGCAGCCTTTCTATGTTACTGAGATGCTACAGGCACTTCCTTTTGTACACTAGAAGACGAATGAAAGCACATGGACGACTTCCTAGCCTCCATCCATTTACAATGACTTTCCTATAAACTCTACTGCCGTTCCTCCTGGGCCTTTGACGCCCGAGACAAGCGCGTTTGTCGCCAGCCGAGCGGTGTTGTCCCGCGTAATCATTTCCGCAATCAGGGCATATGCCAGAAGATCTGTAGCTTCGTCATGGTCGTTGAAGAGCATAGTTTCTGCCTTTTCTGAATTGCTGATGTGGATCTCGCCAGGCGGGCCTAGGAAGAAAGTCGCCAGGGCAGGAGCGGAGGCAGGCTGAAGTGGATCGATGAGCTGCGTGACATCTGTGTAAGCTGTTTAGATGTTCGTGTATCTTGTAACCTACCTCCAATGCCGTTGAAAGTCGAGACGATCTCATCTGATATGTTTCGCCATAGACAGAAAAGCGGTCGCGGCTGCGGCAACAGGGTCTTAGACAAAATCGGGATCGACTGAAAACCTAGACCTACTTCGAAAGCAACCCTTTACCTCGCAGGAACTCGCGGAAGCTGAGTTGGGCGCCGCTCTCCAGAAAGCAGACTTTCCCGCCATTGCCTCTTCTCAGGGTCGCATATGGTTTATCGCCTCTGTAAATAGTGTGCAGGGGATGTCGAGTAAACTTCTTCTGCTTGACGACGGTGAAGACGGCATGACCGGTGTCTTGATGCAGAATCTCATACTCGGTGTCTCGGATCTGGTTGTACAGCAGTACAGTCATGTTGTGTGTGCATTGGCATAAGTGGGTTAAAGAGAGAGAAGCACTTCTTGTCGAGAAACGCCGGCAGATTTAGGGCTTGGCGCCGCCCCATCTCTCGCAGGTGCATTCGCATGATCTCGGAACGATCATCTACGCAGCGATGATATATGCAGCATGTCTCTGACTTCGTTGCGAAGGTAGTCGCGAGCCTCAAATGTGTGCAAAGAAGAAAGTCAATAATGGAAAACTATAGCTGTCAATCACGCTCGCACGGGCGCCTCATCAATATCAACACCATCATATGAAGATACAACATGCATGCACTGGTTTCCGCAAGCGTCATATGTAAAATCGAGGAAACAGGTACAATACGGCTTAAGTCAGTCAATCGCGCTCGCAGGCCTTGCGCAGAGATATCAACAATGGGATCTGTATGTGTAGCGTGCATGCACAAGCGCGCAACAACATGCGACCGCTACAAAGACACGATCGAAAAGGCAGGCACCGAAAGCAAATATACAATAAGTCAGTCAATCACGTTCGCACGGCTTGAAATGAGATATCCGTGGTTGTTTACACACGCACAATACATACTCATGCTCGTGGAAATCACAAAGCTGAATGCAATCGTGCAGGCCGGAGGCACGAAAAGAAGAAATCGCAATAGCTCCGTCAGATACGTTCGCACGGGCTCGCAAAGAAGCTCTACGCTACTGTAAAGTGTTGCACAACACGTAGCGTATCTGGGAGCTGCAAAAAGATATCGGCAGGCCGTAGAGCTACGACCGGCAAAAGAAGAACTTGGTGGAGGATAAGGGCATCGATCCCTTTACCTCGCGCAGACACGACGTAATGCTAAGCGCGCGCTCTGCCATCTGAGCTAATCCCCCGGTTTTAGTACGCGCTTTTGTTTTGTAGAATAACGACACTTCCCCAATTTTGCGAGCGCCCGCGGCTATAGTATGTCAAAACAAAAATCATACGCTAGCGCTACAAGAGTCAAGCACGATAATGCTGTGGCATCCGTGGTCCCGAATATCGCGTCAGAACGGGCAAATTGTCTCTCCTTCACGATCCCCAAAGGCACTAAGGTTTCGATTCCGGATGTAGCCCAAGCCCTGGAGAAGCTAGGAGAAGGCGTAGAGTGCTTTGTACCGTTGATTGAAGATGGTACAATCATACTACAAGTCCTCGAAGACTCGGAAAATACAAAGAAACTGGTCCATAGGATGATCGAAGATGGACTACCACTCAAAGGCATTACGGCAATGATTGCCAGACTTCCCCAGGCTGCAGTTGGAGGAGAGCGTATTGCAGGACGCGTTCAAGACTTCACACCCACGTCCCTGGGAATCGCCGCTCTCAAGGCTCACCTCGAGAAGTTTGGCGATCTGATCAGTTTCCGTGTCAATCATCATGCGGGCACACGCGTCTATAATCGTACAGCAGACTTTCTGATCAATATCTCCCAATCACACAAGCTTCCCTTAGCCGCGTTCCGTGTCGACAACGAGACTTGGGCCGAAGACGCGAAAATCACCATTGTTACCAGGACGAAATTTTGCTACTTCTGCAGGAGCACTGAACATGTGCGTAAAGACTGCACAGAGGCACCTCGCTGCTGGCACTGTTTGGACCGCGATCATCCTCCATCTCGATGCCGCAACCGCAACAAGCCCGTCCAGTTCAACTACAAGTCTGCTTACGAGTTCACGGATCCTTACAGTGGATGGGATGCCGAAGATATGCCAATAGACGACTTCGAAATCCATCGCGAACCCGAACCAGTTTTGCAGGGCTCGATCACCAGTGCACACGCTCCTGGAGGAGCCCTAGCAGCACCAAAAGCGCCGCAGACGGAGATGATGGAGGTAGTGCCGGCTACAGCTGTGCAAGCCACAGGAAGCGGAAGTCCAGCAGTCATTCAGACCAGCGTTCCGCCTTCTGTGAGTATCGAGCCGATCCTTGGGAAAAGAGCTCCGACTGCCATCGATTCATCAGGTTTCCAAATGGTTACGAAGAAGCAGCACAGAGGAGCCCCAAGCATCAGCATTCCTCGTCCCAGCCCGTACGATCCAAGTCCACGCAGGATAGGCGAAATGCAAAGGCGACTTTCCACCTCTGCATGAAGAGAGAGATCACCATCGCATCATCAAATGTGCAGCGTATTTTCCACTCTGCACTTYGTATACCCTTCTTTTCTCACTACGCAAAACGAACGGTGATCRACATTTTCCTTCTCTCAGAAGTAGGGATTTTGTCCGATGCCGATGTAACAACACTTACTCAAGAAGCTCAGACACAAGGCCTCGGCTCTCTCTTCTTCGCTTCTACACAGGCTGCGATCCTATGGCGGCTCTCTTCTTCGTTCCTGGCGGAGGGCCCCCGCTCAGTCAACGTCCTCGCTGCCAAGCTCGCTATCTCGAATCGCATCGTAGATGCTACCTTCGACATCTACGGCAATCCCTATCACTTCGTTTCTGCCTATGCACCGGTCAAYCCCACAGAAAGGAAGCTCTTCCTCAAGGACTTGAATACGCACCTTCCTCCCTTCGTCGATGATACACGTCTTGTCATCGGTGGTGATTGGAACTGTGTGCAAGACCCCCTCCTCGATTCTTCGAATACTTTGAGCGCCAATCTGGGCGGACCAGAATTACAGACAATCATTTCGCAGTCTTCCCTCACCGATACATTTCGCCTRCAGAATCCGACGAAGCGCCTATTCACCAATCGAGCATCTCATGGCAGCGATAGACGATTGGATATGATCTTCGTCTCACCATATCTCGAAGGGCTCGTCCATTCTACTTTCCACCTGCAACGCTTCAAGCAACAACATACGCATCTTCCCATCGGCTTGCGGCTCACTATACCGGAGGCTATACTAGTAGGCAAAGGTACCTTTCGGCTGCGGGACGATGTCCTTGATCGACCACTAGTGGTCAATGATTTACGGCGAACGATCGTCAGATTGTACGATTCCGCCATTCAAGATGGTTCTAATGCCATTTCTGCCTGGCGAGCCGTTAAAACAGCTCTAGCGTTCCACATTAGAGAGCTAGACAAAGAGACTGCCCCAGAAGGCAGAACCCAGCAACAAGAACACCGGCTTCT